>CM021105.1:528947405-529076062 GCA_007115665.2 Sequoiadendron giganteum
CTCTCTTGGTCTCAACCGGACTAGTAGGGAGGATCATGCACTCTGCAACCCACTCAGCTTGATCACGACGGATCAGCCTTGCCATTCTTTTGAATGACACAACCCGAGGGCCCCCATTGGACATTCCTCTTAGAACTATCTTCTTCCCATCGGATTGAAACTTGAGCTCCATAGTCTGCAGATTCAAAGAGATCTCTCCAAGTGAACGCAGCCATTGAATGCCTAAAACGGCATCCGTATCTCCAATGTTAACCACATAGAAGTCGTCCTTGACTTCATAGTTTCCCAAGTGCATAGTCATGTTTGAGATCTTCTTGGTGCATGAGATGTGGAATCCATCAGCAACCATGACCTTGAAGCCTTCGAACTCTTCTATTTGCAGCCCCTTCTTTGCCACCACAACTTCATCAATAAAGTTATGTGTTGCCCCGGTGTCAATCAAAGCAACTATTCGCTGCCCCTTAATCATCCCTCGAACCTTGAAAGATTCATTTCTTTGAAAGCTCAAAAGTTGAGCCAAAATAACTCCACTTTCTTTTTCATCTTCAGACTCTTCTGGAACTTTTTCCATTTCACTATCTTCAAAATCAGATTGCTGGTCTGAAAAATCAAAATCACTTTCACCAGCTGAACAGTACTCAATCTGATTAAATTTAACTCCCTTTGGACAAACATGATCTTGAGACCATTTTTCCCTACACCGGAAACATAACCCCTTTCTTCTGAGTTCGTTCACTGTCTCTAGATCCAATCTTGTGACATGAGGATTATGTTGTTTGAACTCCTTGTGCTGAGGTCTCGAAGGAGGTCTTTGATGAGGTCTTTTTCCTTTATCCCCTTTGTAAAAGGGTGGATTGGATTGAAACTTTGCCTTAGGAGCAGCCCACTCCATGTTTCTTGCCTTCTTCATGGCCTCCTATAGGGAGGGTGGATCAAAAGCTTTAATCCATCCCTTGAGTGGTTCCATCAATCCTTCACTGAAAAGGATCACCAATCGCCTCTCCGTGATTCCAGTGACCATGACTGAGAGTCTCTGGAACTCCGCTATGTAGGCATCAACTGTGCCATACTGCCTCAACTGCGCCAATTCTCTGAAATGAATTTCAGGATCCTTTTTCTCAAATCTCTCGATGAGCCTATTGGTGAACTCATCATAGGTTGTGATAGACCGATGACCCAAGGTAACTAGGCCATGGTACCACCACTTGTGCACCACCCCATCAAGGTGTAACGTAGCGAACTTGATCGCCTCTTCTTCTGCCATGGGTCTGAGAGCTAGATAGTTATCCAGCTTCTGTATCCAAGCTCGGGCTAAACTGTTATCACTCCCGTCATAGTGTGGAAGTATAACCTTGTTGACAGCTTGATAGAAGTCCCCTTGCACTGGTGTTCTTCTTTGCTCATAATGTCTCCCTTGTCCTTTATTCTTTCTTTTATGATCCATAAAGTCATTATAGGACATATCCATCTTGATGTCATTAGGGAGAGAAGCATACTCCGCACGGCCAAGCCTCAATTGCTCCACGAATGAAGCATTTTCTTCAGGATCTGGCTGAGTGTTTACAGGTGCCAAGAAGGTGGGTTTGAAAAGCCTGGAAGAAATATATGTGTTGTTTGAAGTATGTTGAGCAGCATGTCCATCATGCTGGTTGGAAGCACTGTGCTCTGTTCTATGCCCAATGTTGTTCTGTGGAATGGTGTTCTGGCCCACTTTCCCCATCATGAGCGATACCATATCCATTAAGGCATCCATCTTTCTTTCAAATCTCTGTCCCGGACTGATGGATCTCTCTCTCCCCTTTCCACTATTA
Organism: Sequoiadendron giganteum; assembly: GCA_007115665.2. Taxonomy (NCBI): domain Eukaryota; kingdom Viridiplantae; phylum Streptophyta; class Pinopsida; order Cupressales; family Cupressaceae; genus Sequoiadendron; species Sequoiadendron giganteum. The sequence continues at coordinate 528,949,217 of CM021105.1, forward strand.
TCTCTGTTGCTGGTAACCCTCTCGTTACCCCCAACTGATCTCTCACCTTCTGCCATGTCTGTTTCCTGAGAAGACTCCCAATGAGCCCTCAAGACTTCTGAAGCTGTCTGACCTTCTGGAGCCTGATAGGGTTGGAACTGTTTTCCAACCTTCTTGTCTTCCCTTGCAATGTACCTCTTTTCTCTGTCACTCATAGACAGTTTGTTCACAGGATGGCAAGATCTTGGCTCTGATACCACTGAAATATTCCGAGCCAAATTTTTTTGAATTTTCAATAACAGTTTACAAACCAATGCACCCGTTAAGGTTAGCAGCTAAACCAAAACGATGCTGAAGCAACTCTAACCAGAATGTACACCAGGGTCCCGATGTGGGCAAGGTGTGAGCATTGGTCAGAGGATCTAAAACAAATGCTTATGCAAGAACTCTAACCAAGATGCATCGGCGAATGACGAGCATGTGCTCAGAGGATCCCTGAAATCTAATGTACTGAAAGCACACTCGACACCAAGTATGTGCTACTCAATCCAATACGGAAATGAGGCGACCATATGGAGGAGATAACGGAAATTACAATGCTTGAAAGAAATAACTATAATGCTGAAAGTACTCGACACCCAGAATGTGCTTTCTAACCCGGAGTGGGAAAGTAGCTACCATAGGGCGGAGATAAAGGAATGACAATAGCAAATACTGAAAGTAGAGTTGAGCATTACAAATTGATAAGCAAGATTATAAACTGCTGTCAGTACTACTGCCAGCTTACGAAACGTTAGATATTGCCTTGCTATCAGTATGAACCAAAATGTAATAGAGCTGCAACAATGTTTATAGAATTCCCTTCAATGAATAAGAAAGCTTTAATCAGAAACTGCACTTTTGAAGCCAACTTGATAATCTGATTTATGACAGTCCAGATTTCCACGTGCAACGAACAGCAGCCCTGAAACTCACAAATTCATTCACAACTTGCTCCAAACTTAATCAAATCTCATGAGATGAATTGCATAATGATCCTAGTATGATGGCGACCAAATTGGAACACTGAAAGCTGATCAAAAACCCCTATTTAATTTTTGCACGGAAATCAATGCAAGGGCAGATGGTACGGCCCAGCAAGAAGTTCGACCCCTCTTTAAAAATCCAAAGCTTTACTAAAAATTCTACAAACTGGAGGAAAGGGTCGCCCCTACCAAACAAAGAGAAGTAGACAGTACCCAGAAGAATCTTTTTGATATTTTTTGACTTATGAATAAAAAGGACAATCTGCTATATTAAAATGCAATTTTCAGAATTCTCTAACATGCATAAATCTGAAACTAGAAAGCTACAAGTTGATTACAATGCACAAATCCCAATGCAAACTCACAACTACACTATTTCATCACTAGTTGCTGTATTGCAAGCAAGAAGCAATGCCCGAGCTAGGAGGCCTTCATTCCTCGAAGCAATCCAATACCATTCCGGTAGAGTAACAATACTGTAGAAAAAAGATATGAAATGATGCTCAAAGCCTTCCTTTTATAACTTCCTGTTGACTTCTCGAAACCCTAAAATCCACCTCAATGACAAAACCCTAGCTCTTTCTCCAAGATGGCGTCCTTTTCCTTTCAAGCTCAATATTGATATTTTAATTAAATTCAATACCTTGATAAATGCGCCCACCTTAAGCTTGCTTGGACTTTGGCAATTAATAAAATAATCTTTAATGAAGGCGCCACCCTCAAAAGACCACTTTTTAAAACAACATGAAGTCAATAGACTAGGCCAAGGGGTCAACGTTAAAATATAATATTAAACGTGACTTTTTAATTAAATATATCAACTTATCTCTCTCATTGTGCCCTGAAGCCAATAATGACCAAGTCAACTGATCAAACTGAATCAGGAAGTTGTTGACGTGCTTTTTATGACAACGCCAGCACAGAATAAAGTTGTCCAACGGTCACTCTATTCTCTCTTGATCAAAGTGTCCCACATGCTAAGATTGCTTGAAAGTTCATGTGTTCGACTCCAAGGTTCCCTTTATCGCGAATAGACTCAGTTGGTTGATGTGTTTTGCTGGTTATTTCAAGGGGACTTACGTAGTTGTTCAATTCTGTGAAGCAATTAGGACATGAATGATTTGGCAATATTGTTCTGGTATCTAGACTGACTCGGAAAATGCAGAATTTAAAGGGGATAGGGATAGGGATTCTACAAATCTACTTCTAAAGGATGGAGGATGAGGATCGACTTAAACAATCTTCAAACCAAACTTTGCTTTGTCTCCTTTCGAACAACTCCGACAAAGTTGGTGCAATCTTCAAAGGATGAGAAAAGTGTTCAAACTATGACGCAACATGTTCATACCGTCAATACGACGCATACAAACATATGAACCATAATCGAAGTTAAGTGCTGATACTCCAGTTGACCACGCAAGGCGAACTTACCATCAGTAAGCCCGCTAGTGGTATGGATGAAAAAGATATGCTCAAATCACAACGCCACACTCCACAATTAACAACTACTTGCATGAAATAGAAATCTACTTTACTCTATCTACCTTGAATTGGAAAGACGAAATGGCCTTGCTAGCTACTCATAACAAAGAAGAAATCACCAAGCAATGAAACTCTTTGTTTTATGAAAAGTGTTCACAACAACCTTTTACAAAACTTTCAAAGGAAAGTTTTCTTCCCTCCTCAATCTAAAGCTAACTTCTAAGCTAAATGCTATATGCCTTCTACTCTCTAGCTCTGATCCAATTCCAATTCTAATCTCTATCTAATATTTACAAATGAGGGGGGATGCCCCTTTTATAATAAGTCCAATTCAGTGGACGGTTTAGATCGAATTACAATGAAGGGCTCAGATCAAGCCACCTATGCCTTGATTAGAGTTTCTGCCCTAAAAACCGCCACAAAGAGGAGTGGGCAATGAATGCACAGAATATTCTCCACTCCCTTGCAGGAATCATAATGAGCAATTAATGCCCACTACCATCATCAAGAAGATCCTCATCAAGCAGCGCGTTCCCACTGGCCTTCTCCCGGATAGCAAACTCGATCAACCGGGCCAATACTGCTTCAACCTCCTGTGCAGAGATCGGTGGAATATGGTTGAGCTGGAACTCCAAGACTGCTACCGTCTGTCCGTATCTGGTGTAAGATTTCCTCCATGTCACTAAGGCGTCCTGGGTATGCTGAATTATACTAGAGAACGTGGAGACATTCTCAAAGTCATCCAGGACAAGTGACCTCGCAGCTGAGAAGAATGGAGGCAATCTACTTTTCAAGCCATCAGCAGTTATCTCCTCTGGGACCAACTTTCTAGCAAATATGGCTTCCAATGTATTGAGGACTCCCCCCAAGATGTTGCCCATTGCTTTCCTCACTTTAGCTGAATCTGCCCTTGCTGCGTCGTGAAATCCACGGCCTGTGACCACCGAGGAGTACCAACTGGTGAAATCATACCTATCACCTCCCTGAATTACACCTCCATCCACCAAAGTTTGCAGGGGTATATGCATCAAAGCTCCCAAACAAAGTACAGTCTTCGTCTGATAGATGCGGGTATCGCCCCAGGCCTAATCCACCATGTCAATCCGTGCCAAAATACTTGAGGCCTGTCGATAAGCATTGGCGAGGTCCTCCATGAATTTCCTTGTCTCAGTGCGAACATGGCTAACCCACTTGTCCGCTTCCGTTTCCATCTTCTTTAAATCCTCTAAGGCAACAACTGAATCCTTCGGAAGCTCTGATGGACGTTCTACTGCTGGGTTTGCTAGTTCACCTGGACGTGCTAGATTTTGCACGTATCCTATCAAGGTTTTGTGCTCCTTCTTCAATTTCTTATACTTCCCCTCCGTGCGGAGCAACTGATCCTTCAATGCCTGATAGGAGTTATCGAACTCCTCGATAACTTGGGCTCCCGTAGGACGACCCAACTCTACTTGTGGTGATCACGTAATTTTCAGGCCTCTCCTCGGTTCGATCACAATCTTCCCTCGGAATAGCCACCTGAAGCGTGCGAGAGCCTGACTCGTCAGTCGAGATCTTTGAAAACTTTCGGGCCCTTTTCTTCTCTGGTGGTGCACTGATCCTCTTGAGGAACTCCTCCATCTCAATGGCCGGATCCGTATCATCCTCGGGTTCTCACCTCATTCTGTCGGAAAGCCAATCAGGCACTGTCTGCTGTGGATTACAAATGACAAGGGGCTGATCTTCTATTGCCTCCATCTCGTGCACTTCCTCTCTTCTTGCACTGGTTTGCTCAGGCTCATCCTCCTCTATAAGCTGGGTATCTCCCGACCCTTGGGTCCCCTGTTTTGTGTTTTCTTCTTCTTCCAAAGCCGTGTCCAACATCCGCTGAAAATGGGTGTCGGCCATTGTTTCCTCTTCCTCCTCCTGTTGGCCGCCCCTGGATAGACTGACACTAGCTGATTCCCGGGCGTTGGGCTGATCTACCTCCTCAAGTCCCCGCTCTTCCTCCAATCCTGCCCTCGATCGGCAAATAATGAAACCACTCTCAAACTCGAAGACTGAGTTTGTGAGTGCACGGGTGATGCTTGTTCTATCCTCAACGGTATCGGTTGGGTTGGCACTTCCACTTGTGCCCTCGATGTCTGAGCAATTTGTTTCCCCTTTTTTACCGATAACGGCCTTGGGTCACCCATCAAGCTATAAGTAAGGGCGATCGACTTGCTCTTGAGTCTGCATACATGTCTGTCGACCCAAGTCCTGGTAAAAGTCATCACCGGGATAGAAAGCGTGTCCAAGTCCATGATCTCTGGCTCGGACCAATCAGGTGGTGGGACAGGAGTATCCCTAACTGAACCATAGTCGGGTTGCATAACGTTGACATCCTCCTCCACCTGGTCGGGAACTGGAATAATCTCACATTCTCTAATCAACTTGAGAGGAAGTCTAGAAAACATCCTTCTTCTTATCTCAGCCTCATCCACTGCATTTGCCCAGAAGTCCTCCAGATGAGCTCTGTGCCGGTATTCAACGTTCTGTATCATCCGGATGTTCCTGTAAGGATCGAAATCCTGCCTGCCTGTGTGATATGACAAATGATAAGATTGCAGCTCGTCCTCTGCCTCTCGGGCTGCCTGCAAAGAGGGACACACCTCAATGGAATTTCCCATGGTGATAGGGAAATCAAGTCCACCCTTCTTTTTCCTTTTTTGAATCTTATCGTAGGCAATCAATTGCCTAGATACCTCAAGCATTACTATGTGATCAGTGGGGTATCGTGGTAACCGATACGGATACGAAGTGAACCCCTGCAGCCTAATATATGTGAATTTCGGGAATTGGATGAGCCAATACCCATATTCCTCAATCAATGTCTGTGCTTCTTTAGATATTCTCTGCTGCGTCCTCTGCTGAAGTGTCCTCGCAATGTGCATTGTGAATGCATCATTTGCCCGTTTATAGTTGGCAATGTTAGTTAAATGTAGCTGTGTGCAGGCTTCGTGGATTTTGAATTGACCAGGGGCACAGCCGATTGGCTCCTTGTACGAAATCCCTCTGTACTTAGTCATTCTGGCCAACATGTAAATTACATATGAGCTCATGTAGAAAGTCTTCGTCACCTTCAGGCTCCTGAATTGCTCATCGATGTGGTTGCTAATCATCCTAGCCCAATCGACACACTCCTTTCCCTCCAAGATGATCTCGATGAAGTAGAACATCCAAGGCTCGAAAATGTAAGCCTGTGCACTCCCATTTACCCGGCTCAGCATCATTATCAAATCACAGTATTCTTGTTTCACGTCCTCGGCAATTATCTGCTTTGGGAGCTTAGTGCGGGGTGGCCTCGGCTTCTGCATCCAAACTCTGTTGATGACTGCAGTGACTCTTTCGAAAGAGGAAGAGTACATCTTATCTGCCCTCTTATTTGTCCTGTATAACATCTCCTCAGCAGTTGGAATCCCAAATGCCTCTCCGATGGCATCCGGTGTGAAGTTGGCGAGCAGTTTACCATCCGGAGAGACAATCGTCCTACGTTCTGGCTTGTAGTGATTGGCGCACTCCATAATTAGCTCCGGACACTGAATTGCTGGCGGAAAACTAGCAGCTGCGTAGATTCCACTCTTCATTATATTATGTGCCGTGACTGATGGTTGATGGCCCCCTAGCCCGAACATCCTCGATTTGAGTGCATTTAGATTAAATGAACCAAGGTTGGTGTCATTTAATCCCGCCAACTTTGAAACTATTGCTGACTTTGGGAGAAATGGCTTAGCGAGCCTTTTAATCATTGCCTGCCGGGATGAGCTAGCCTTGCCTGCTTCAGTGTTTGCAGCTCTGCCTGCGGCTCTGCTTGTTCCTGCAACATCCTTTGCTCCGGCCATCTGCAAAATAAAATAGAATAGCAATAAGCTAGGTTGCAGATTTTTTAAATAAAATGAAGTAACCTCCGAGACGGCTGCGAACGTGGAGTTAGTTTTTTGAAAATAAAAACTCTCAGCATAAATTACTAACTCCAAACCTCGTACTGTATAAAAAAAACTTCAAGCTTATAAAGAAGCTTTCAACGACTGCACTTCCGACTGGCGAAGAAAATTGCAGCCAACTACCAACTTTCAGCAATGTGGATAATTTCTCAGCACAAAATGAATTAAATCCTTTGTTTCGACTTTGTCAACCTCAGCAACTTTCAACTTCTAGCAGCTCGAATAAGTAAAATCTGCAGCAAGCTTCAACTTTCGTGCAACTTCAATACTCAGCAATTTCGAAATAAATCCCTAGCACAATATAAATTTCTGCAACTCAACACTCCGAAATAAAATAAACTCTTAAAGAATTTCTCTCCTCAACCACTTGGAAAATATTTCAATCTCTCAAGAACTTCTTCAGCAACTTCAACTTCGAAACAATGTGAGGAGAAATGAGAGAAGAGATTGTTTAAATAACTCTTCTCGGAGAATCCTGCTAAGTAGTGCTGGGGCTATTTTTAGCACCTTCATCAATTTTCCACTCTCTTCGTTCGGAATCTTCTAATTCAAGCGCAGTAGTGGGCTAGTCGTCAGCCGGTCATTATGGCAGTTGCCATTAATAATGATTCCTTCCTTGTAAAAATTCGAATTTTTCCTCTTAGTCTGCCAGTTAACTCTTGGCGATTTAAACAACTCGCGAGAAAAATCACTTGATTCGGTTTGAAAATTTCATTTAAGAATTCTCGCAGTGTTTAATTGAATTCAACTCGAAAAATCCGTGGGAGTTGTAAATTTATTTCCAACTTTTAAAATGTCTGTCATTTAAATCCTCGATTTCATAAAATTTGCCTTAGACATTTTAAATTTTCTCTTTAAGATATTCAACTCCGGGTGATTTAAAATCACTTGCATGCTCGAAATAATTCATCCTCTGAGATTTAACTTCCGTCAGGAAAATAATCTAGGCAAAACGAATTTCCTCTGAAAATATTAAAATTTCCCTTAGGAAATTAATTTTCAAACTCTGTTAACTCATGGGTGCATTTTAAACGGGTTCATTTGATTTTCACTTAGAAAATATTTAATCAAGTCGCCAACCCTGTATAAATGTCTGGAAAATTTTAAAATTCATCAAATCATCCTTCCATGCCAAGGGCGTATTTTTCCCTAGTGAAATGTTATCTCACTTAGAAAAATTTTCTAACATTTTCTCTTTTGGCGTACTTGACCCTTGGTATTTTTTATTCTTGCACCCCTCGCCCACATACTTAGAAATAAATTTAAATCCTCACTCCTTGGGCGTATTTCTTTCTCATTCAAATTTAAATTTCCAGGCCTTAGGAATTTTTAATTTCATCAACCCCTTCAAGGGCGCATTCTTACCTTGGCACTTTCGTTTTCAACACTTAGAAACTTTTTCTAAGTCCTCACTTTCAACTTGGGCGCATTTTAGATGTTGAACTTTCAATTTTGCCTTAGGCGTTTTTCAACCCTCTTGACCCCTTGGGCGCATTTCACTAGGTGAGCTCCTATTTTCAATGCCTTAGTAGAATTTCATGTTAACCTCTCCATGGTGGGCGCATTTAGGGGGTGGTACTTTCAAGTGAGGGCGCATTTCTACCCCTCCACTTTCATTTCAATGCCTTAGCCGCTTTTTCTCCAGCAACCCTTTTACACTTGAGGTGGGCGCACTTTGAAGGGTCTACTTTTATTTTACACGCCTTAGTTTATTTTTCACCTTTTCTCCTTCTTGAGGGCGCATTTGATGTGCCATGCTTCCATTCAAACACTTAGGCATTTTTCACATGTAAGCCTTGACTTGAGGGCGCATTTCATGGGGTGAGCTTTTGTTTTTGCCTTAGGCGTTTTTTTTCAACATTTTCAACAACTTGAGGGTGAGGGCGCATTTGAGGGGTGCCACTTCCGTTTCATACTTAGAAAATTTTAAAGCCATCAACCTTGAAGGTGGGCGCATTTTGACCCATGAGCTTTCATTTCCCATACTTAGAATATTTCAAGAGTTTCTGCTTGCTATTGCTTTTGCATTCTATTTTTAGCAAGTTGTGCTATTTTTAGCAAGTCCCTTGATTTTCAACCTCTAAGGCTCCGTTTTGCCTGAAAATTTCATCATATGATCTTCTTCACCTTGTGAACCTGTTTTGACAGTCCTCTGCCCTGACCTGCCATTTATAGCCACCTGCTATTTATAGTAAGTTTTGACTTTCTGACTTCAGTAGCTCCGTTTTGCCTGAAAGTTGCAACGCTTGATCTTGATAGCTTGAGTGTCACTCTGATGCCAACCTCGGGTGCAGACCTGCTATTTATAGCCGTGCCCTGACTTACTAAAAATAGTAAGTTCTCCGATTTCGCTCAAATTTTGCCAGCAGGTACCTTGAAGTGTGCTAACATTGGTGGGGTGCTTCGTTTCGGCTATTTTTGGATTTTACCCCCTATAAAAGTGGAAACCCTAATTTGACTTGTATGGATCCCGAACGGTCTCCATTTGACTTCGTTCCTTCTGCATGTCGTTCTGTTTGCCGAACTGGAGTGTTGGGGGCGGCTGCCAGAGTGTACCTGCTAAAAATAGAAACTGCCTGAAAAGTGACTCATCCACTACCGGATGGTTTTGCATGTCATATTGCCCGCGGGATCTCAAAAAACCCAGAAAAACCCAGAAAACTGGTCTGCATGCATGCACTGGCTAAAAATAGTAAGTCCTTAAACTTTGATCTTCTCCGCTTGCATGTCACACCGTTGCGAAGCTCTCGAAAAACCCATAAAGAAAAACCCGACATGCGTTGAAAAACTCTGCATGCGAACCCTAAAAATAGCCTCCGAAGGATGAACTCTGAAAGTGATCGTCTCGGTTTGCATGTTACATCACTGCGAAGGTTTTGGAAAACCCAGAAGGATTCTCCAGACATGCATCTGAAAAGCTCATGTGGAAACCCTGAAAATGGCTCTTGAAGCCTGAACTGCCAAAAATAGCAAGTCGTCCGATCTGGCTCAAAATTTACGTGTAGGCAGCTTGATGTTACCCGGATGCAGTGGAACTGACAGAATTCCAAAATCTCAATAAAATAGTCCCAAATTGAATACTTACTAAAAATAGTAAGTTGCCGGAATACAGTGAAAATTTAGGGGGACTCTGCTGGAAGCCTTCTGACTGCTGTACTGAGCTTGGATTTCAATTTTATAACTCAGTTTGACCTTTAATAAGCCTGAAGGATGAAAACCCTAATTACACAGACTTAACCAATACTTTAACCTGGGTCAAACGACAGGACATCCCCGGAAGGACCAGAGACCAGAGAGAGAGCGAACCAAAGCCAAAAGACCAGAATGGAGCAAAATTTAGGGGGTCCCCATCTTGATGGGGTGATGTGTGAAAAAGGTCACAACAGAAGTCAAACATGCTGAACCCAACTGAAAAACTGCCAGAAATAGAATTTACTAAAAATAGTAAATTCTAGAAAATGCTCAAATTGCCGAAAAGAACATACCACTGCAAAGCTCTCTGAAAATCCAGAAAGAATCCGCCATTAAATCCACCAACTTCGAGCAAAGACATCCTTAAAAGTAGGAAACCCTAATTTCACCTTCCGACTAGCCTTCGGGTTTCCAAAAAAAAGGCCAACGGTCACTGGAAAGATCAGGTTTGAGAAGGGGACATTACATATTGGCCATAGAATTTTATTTTATTTTTAAGCCTACATAGAGGATCAATATTATTTGAGTGGCACGAAGTCTTCATTGATATTTTGGATGCAATAACTAGCTTTACCTTGGATATTATTTAAATTTATGTGCCTTCTTTAGGAATGAGAGTAACTAAAGCATATTATATTTCTACACAATAGCAATGAACACCTTTCTATAAGTCGTGCATAGTCAGTTAGGCATATATTTTCCGAGAGATTCAGTGCTTACAAACTAAACAGAGAGATTTGTTGCAATATTTTTTAGCAGTGACCCAATAAAAGGCACTTATCAAAGTTAAGTTGGATAATACATCTTTGAATTTCAAGACTCTTTTAAATTATCTTTTCTCTACCATTTGTGAATGATCCTTGCATATATTTAGCATTTGACCTGTACAAATGCAAGACACACATTGTTACCTGGAACCGTATCTTTATTCCTCTCTTTTATTTGTTTTTTCTTGCTTCACTTATCCGCTCTTTAAAATCTTCACAATGTTCCTTTGTGCTGCCTTTGCTCCATGCCTTCCCCATTGCACCCTCATTCTCTACATCTCCCTTTACACCACCGTGAATCTCATTTGAAGGGAATACTGTATCCTTTAGGATTTATTGGGCGTCATGACCTCTTCCATGACTCTCATTTTCGCTCCGGCAGTGGCAACATTGGCAACAACTGTGGAAGTTGGCTTTTACGCCTCCATTTTATACTCTCTCCCTCTCTACGTGCTCTTTCCTAGCATAGTTCTTCTTGAAACAAAGCCTCTGTAGCTTGTCTCCTTCCTTATGCTTCGGCAGATGTCCATATCTTTTTTCATGCTATTTTCTGCATTATTTTCTTGCAATTCCTTGTTCATGTCTGCTGTTCTAGTTTCATGATTTTTTATTTTTTTTGCTCCTGCCATGCGACTCCCTTTACTTCTCACTCCCCACACCCTTCCTCTACATTCTCCCCTTGTGTTTTTCTTTCTAAGGCAAAGCTTCATATGCCCTTCCCACTTCTCTTCTTGGCTTCTCCTTCTACTCTTTTGTTTCTCCTTTCTTTCCTATGTTCTCTCTTATTTCTCCTATCTTCACACTTTTCTCTGCAATCACAACCCCAAACATCTTCCACACATTCCCTTGGTCTTCCTCCTTTCACACGACATGCACTTCTCTTTTTTCTTCTTACGTCATACTCTCCGTTCTTCCCTTGTCGACCTCTGCTAGTCCTCCAGATCATGCCCTCTCCTTTCCATCCACTCTCCTTCAAAACCTCACATTTTTTTGGGTCTAAAACTGCACACACGTCCCCAATGGAGTGGTCGTGAGAGTTTTTAAGGTGATGCAGGTACCTATTTTTCCACACCATCTGCAAAATTTGGTCATTTGTGGGCATGGGTGCCATGCCTTGCGACCATCCTTTCCATGCCTGCCCCATTCCTCTCATTTATTTCGTGGTCCTTTATGACTGGGTTGCTCAAAATGCCCATACCTTCGTCCAAGTTTGTCTCCCCATGCCTTTGACTAACATGTTTACTTCATTTATTTATTTTATCATCCACGTAAGGATCTTCTTTTATGGGGATGTGACAGATAACAAGTAACCAGAGTTAAGTGGGATGATGATAACTAGCACTTGCACCCATAAGAGGTTCAAGGGATACGCTGATAGGAAATTAAAGATAAAATTTAATTGAAGGAAACTATAAGATTGTCTCAAGAGCAATCTCATTCAAGGCTCTTGCATCTGGCAATGCAGAAAAAGTAAAGCTTCTTGCAAGTCAACTACAGAAAACAAAGATGGAGAAAAATCAGGTGGAAGAACAGAGAAAGGTAAAGGACCAAGCTACAATTGGACTAATAAAATAAGTTGAGAAGAGCCAAGCTTCTATCCAGTTTTTGAAATGTGAACAAGAAGTTTTTAAAACTACTAATAGCAAAGTTGAACTAGAGTTGCAGAAGATCGAAAGGGAGAAAGCACAAGTGCTGGAAGAGAAGAAGACAATGGAACAAGATATGATTCAGATAATAAAAGAGAAGGAGATTGCCATGGAGGTACTGTATCTGGAATTAGATACCATGAAAATGACTGAAAAGAAACTCTTGCAAGAAATAGAATTGCAGAAAAGGGAAGCTGAAGCAAAGTTGCAGAAGAAAATAGTGGATATAGAAAGTCGGCAGTTAAAAGAGAATGAAATGGCTATTAAGAATTTGAATGCACAATTGGAAGCCATGAAGAAGACTGGAAAGGATATAAAAGAAACCCAATATAGAGTAATACAAGAGGCGGTGGAGAGCCAGAGTACCATTCAGGCTCTGAAAGCTGAAATAGAATTTATTAAAAAGACTGCTCATGAACAAGTGCAAGTGCAACAATTGCAATTGCATGCAAGAGATGTTGAGATAGAGCTGCAGAAGAAATTGAAGGAAACCCATCAGGGTTTGGCTCAACAGAAAAGGAAGAACAATGAGCTAGAAGCAATTTCTTCTGTGCAATTGGAAAATTTCATGTTGAGGGATTGTTGTTTCCGAAAGTTCTTGAGTGCCCAAGTTCCAGTACTGAATCAAATTAAAGCTGTCTCTCGGCCGACTGAAGAACAAATTTCAATGTTGGAAGAACAACTAAATGTGTTAGCAAAAGTTGCAACAAACTATCCCCTGCTTGTTGCAGAGAACCGACAGTTGTACAATGAAGTCCAAGATCTGAAAGGCAATATCCGTGTGTATTGTAGAGTGAGGCCTTGTGAAAAACAAAGTACAATTGAATATACCAGTGAAAATGGAGAGTTGTTAATTTCCAGTCCCAATAAGCAAGCCAAAGATTCCAGAAAGAAGTTTACTTTCAACAAAAAAATTCGTCCCTCTGCAACTCAAGAAGAAGTATTCAGAGACACAAAGCCATTGATCAGGTCTGTTCTAGATGGGTTCAATGTATGCATTTTTGCATATGGTCAGACTGGTTCTGGAAAGACCTATACAATGACTGGATCCAAGGAAGACCCAAGAGTTAATTGCAGGGCACTGACTGACCTTTTCAAAATTTCTGAAAACAGAAAAGGCTCATTTAGATATTCAATTGGAATGCAAATGATTGAAATATATAATGAGCAAGTTCATGATTTGCTAACAAAAGATGGGTCCCTAAAGAATCTTGGAATAAGAAGCATATCTCAAGCCAATGGTGTAAGTGTTCCTGATGCTAACATGTTTCCTATTGAATCCAGAGAAGATGCTTTAGATTTGATCAAAATGGGAGAGAAGAATAGATCAGCAAGAGCAACTGCCCTTAAGGAATACAGCAGCAGGTCTCACAATATTGTGACTGTTTATGTGGAAGGAACGGACTTATCATGTGGAGCACTTCTCAGAGGTTGTCTTCATTCGATTGATCTGGCTGGAAGTGAGAGGATAAACAAGTCTGAGGCCAGTGGGTATAGGCTTAAAGAAGCAGTGCACATTAACCAATCTCTCTCTGCTCTTATGGATGTCATGCAGGCTTTAGCTGATAAAAGTGTTCATGTGCCATACTGTAACAGCAAGCTCACTCAAATTCTTCAGGATTCCTTGGGAGGGCAAGCAAAGACACTCATGTTTGTACAGTTTAATCCAGACATTGAATCCTATTCAGAGACAATAAGCACATTGAAATTTGCAGAGAGGGTGTCTGCTGTTGAACTGGGAGTTAAGCAAATGGATTCATTTTTTCTAGATATTAGACATGGAAAAGATTTGGTAGACATGTTGCAAAAATTTGCAAACACAAACTAAATACATGTACTATTTATCCATTTGTACTTCATTACCAATATCATATCCAAAATTTAATGCATAACCTTGATTGAGATTTCTTCAAAGTGTATTGGGAGGGAAAATTAGACCATCATCAATAAATCAAATGAGGGTGAATTATAGAAAATGTGATGAACCTGTTTATATTGGTGCTTCAGTTTGGATCTGAGTTGAATTATACGTCGTCCCAAATGAAGGGACAGATGTAAATACCCAAGTGACATGTCTCAATATAAAACTGAAAAACAACTTGTTGCAAATGATTTTAGACATACAATCTAATAATACATTTATTATGATCAGAATCATTAAAGTGGAAACTCCTCTCAAAGACAAATTCAGGTATTGACCATAATGCATTAAACAATTGGAAAACAACTTGTTGGCAATAATTTTGAACATAGAATCTTAGTAATACATATGTTAAGAGCAGAACCCTGAAAGTGGTGCATAGCTTAAGCAGTTTCTCACATGCATTTAGTAACAGTTCATTTAGAGTGAATAATATTAAACCCTAGGAATTGGGAGAGTGAGTTATAAATTTTCATGTATATAGATCAAAATGGAAAACAACTTGTTGGCAATAATTTTGAACATAGAGTCTTAGTAATGCATATGTTACGAGCAAAATCCTGAAAGTAGTGCATAGCTTAAGCGGTTTCTCACATGCATTGAGTAATAGTTCATTTAGAGTGAATAATATTAAACCCTAGAAATTGGGAGAGTGAGTTATAAATTTTCGTGTATATAGATCAAAATGCCTACAGAATTTTATCTTGCTGATGAAACAGGGGATTGAGTAGCTTGAGTTAACTCGGACATAGTGTAGTTTTGGCTGTGATGTAATACGCTCTAGACCCTAAACAAAAACCACCAAAACTACAGGATGTGCCAATTAATCGTAAGATCCTTCTCATGTTTTTGAATATTGTACTCCATATCTCTCACACAAGGCAAGTGTTGTAATTAGTATAAGCTAGGGTAATGTCTTTAATTGCCCAAATTCTGATTATTATATGATTCATTAAAGAAAGGATCTCTGTGGAACTGAAAAGTGGCTAAGGCATATTTGAAAGAGACATGTCTCAGCTTTGGGCAGTGTCATTTTGTTTTATGAATATATTATTTTGTGGGGTTTTTCTGTTTCACAGTATCCAAACTTCAGTGTTCTCATTTCTTGTGGTGCTCCAAGCACGGAATTTGCAATAGAAAGCCCCAAAATTTCTCTCTCCCTAAAGAATATTCCTGATGGTGGAAGGAAAGTAAACTTGGACTCCTAAACCTTTCATCCCCAAAAGCAGCTGTAGCAAACTTTGAAGTAGGAAAGGAAGCTATTATCTGCTTTAGGGATTTGCTTTGTTGTCAAGATTCAAGATGTAGATTCTGACCTGACCTGGACTGAAAATATGTCCAAATGGTGGCCTAAGAGATGTTAGTGTGCTCAATTTATGCAAACACTTGCACTTCTTATCTGCTGAAGGACATCAGGAATTTTAATATCGACAAAATTTTCATGGACAATACTTTTGTCAAGCTGGAAACATCTCTTGCCTTATTCCTGGGCTCATAAGATAATTTTTGCAAAAGTCGAGTTTCAGATACCTGTGGATTTTGACCCTCTACAAGAGTTTCTTACAAAGGATGAGACCAGATTTGAGTGACATAAGCAGGAGAATGGAAACCTGGGTAAGGATGTGAATGAATTATTTTCTGATGAATATTAATGGGTGTTTCGCTTGGTGGTGGCTATCACCAAAAAGGGAGGGAAGAAGATCTGCAACTTTCTGAACAAATCAATTGCATTCACTCAACTCTAGTCAGCATCGGAGAGAGGCTAAAAACTTTTTACCTGACAGATGGCAGGCTATTCAAATTAGATGACAATTCATTTGTTTTTTATATGTCTACCAAGCAAGAAATTAAAGAATTTAAGCTCCTTGCACAAAAATTAATTGATTGTAGGTTACAAGTGTATGATCAATGGAAATTAAGAAGTTCTAGGAGTCTGCACTTGCCCTTCTCTACATCAAGCGAAAGAGATTCCAAAACATTTGATTCATTGAAGGTGGTTTATCAATATTAGGGGCTTTCAGTCCCACAGAGAAGATCAGCTAGAAAAATCATTTCTCCTCAAATCTAGGTAGGTCTAAGGAAATTAAACAGAACTTAGTTTTGACAGTTAAAACCAAATCATCATGATTCCATAAAGATGTCAATTCTTTGCCCATTGGTGCTCAATCCTGAATGGTTTCCTTATCTGCTCTTACAGGAAGATATTTTCTTAATGATCCTACTGTTAAGCTAATGTGGATATTCCAGCTACTTTTATGAAATGTGATACATTTTGTTTATTAATGTTACACTGGGACGCGTCCCCTGCCCCAAAACCCACTGTCCCCATCCCCTGCCATCCCCAGGACGGGGGGACGCAAAGGGGACGTCCCCCAGCCGTCCCCGAAATAGCCCAACTAGCAGGAAACGGGAGGAAACGTCCCCTGCCCTTTGGGGACGTTTCCCCGTCCCTGGTACGGATGGGGGACGTTGGAAAAAAGATTTTTTAAATCTTTCATCCTCCTTTCTGAGGTGATTTTTGAGTTTGGATTGTTTGACATTTTGTCAAACACTTGGCATGCAAAGTGACTGAGTTCTGATTTCTGAATGTTTATGCTTGTGTTTGATTGAATTTTAATGCCAAATCATTTGCATAAAACATAGAAATGATAACTGCTATCATAACATCAACAAATATGAAACATTCAACCTCAAATCTGATTTTATTTGCACTATATCAAGTCTGAATACATTGCATTACAGGTCTGATATAAGTCTGATTTGATTACAGCAGTAGACATTTCCTTCAAAATCTAATTTATATTGATTCCCAATGAAATACAAACATACCCAGATCTCTACAATAATAAGTTTAATGACATTTATCATGCTGTTATACTACTGCTCTTGCGATTTATTTACATATTGATATTGTTGTTATCAATTATTAATTTATTGACATATCTCTCTCTCTCTTTCCCTCTCTCTCTCTCTATAATATATTAATAAATTTTGAAAAAATCATATATATATGTATTTTGTATGTCGTCGTCCCCTACCATCCCCTAAAAAAGGGCCCCCTAGGAAACGTCCCAGAAACGTGTCCCCTGCCGTCCCCCCGTCCCCATCCCCGAAACGCCGTGGAACATAGCGAATAAACTATAGAACACCACTAGAAAATATCCAAAGGAGTAGCATTGGCATTCCATTTGCATGGCGTCCAGGGCCCAAGAAAACAGAGGACTTGAATATATGACAAAACAACTACTCTTTTGTACAATCCAGAAGAAACTAATAGGACCAGGGAAGCCATAGATAAACACATTTGCTGAAAGGTAAAAATAATTAGAATAAACTGAGCCTGCTGGATTGTAATCTAGTGTTCAGAAGTATTGAGATTTATGGGACTTTGATTCAAACTAATGGTCTCTGCTTTAAAGTGCTGGCAGAGGAGTTAGCTATTTATGAATCCATGATCTGGTCGAATGGCTACCAATGGAATGTGGCCGCTCCTACATGCTTAAAATAATAGCTCACAAAAAATTTAATACAATACACTTAAAATTAAAACATCCAAGATTGAACAAGATGAACTATAGGGTGACCTTTCAAATAGGAGCTCCCGGCACAAAACCCAGAAAAAATGAAAAAATGTTGAAAGGGGTAAAAGTACTGCTTCCAACACATTGTGCGCAGCCTACCCAACTTACAAGGTCCAGTTAAAGTTCCTGGTCGATTTAAGGGAGTACCTAAGCTAAAGGATACCCCTTAAAAGAGTAGTTTCCCAAATATATAAAAATCCAAGCTAAAAAAATGGAAGCAATGCCCCCTTTTAAGAAAATAAAACTTAACAAAGAATAAGTTAATATACCTGTAATACATAACACATGGAAAATTTACCTCCCTACAACAAAAATGAAAGAATTCCAAAATCTAAAAATAGCGATTTGAATTAAAACTGAAGATTTTTTGAAACAAAATATAGAAAGTGAATCAAAACAAAAGCTTTTTTTGAAAGGGCATATTTTTAAAGCATGAAATGCTGATTAAACTCAAATATTGCGAGTACCACACAAACAGTGCACCCATTTCAACAGAACCAAAAAACAGTCACAACTTAAAAGCAGAATCGATTATCTCAATATGGAAAAATGTACATCAGAAGATGAGGCGAAAGGAGAAAGTAAACGAAAGCAAAACCTGAAAAAACCCTTTGCTCACTAAAGCACACGAGCATGCACAGCACAAATTACAAATCAGACAGCTAAATCTTGCTGAGAAATATAACAGGTACGAGACAGCATAAGTGGAAAGTAAAGCAGAGAGTGATGTCTTCAGCTTTGTATTCACGTTCCTCTCTGACACATTCTTCTCCACCAGGCGCACTGTAGTTTATAGGGGGGCGGCTACCCAATTCCCAATCTTGCAGTCTAAAAAATAAATAAATAAATAAAACATGCATAACTTAGTTGTTGTATAACTAATTATATAATGTTAAAATACATTTAAATTTTACTTTTTATTCTCCTATCGGCATAACCCTTGAACCGTGATTCATAGAAATCAAATTAGAGCACAATATTGTTATTCATCTCAATGTAGCAGCCAATTAATGGTGTGCAAGCATAAAAAGCATTTCTTAGCCAAGAAAATGTATGTCAATCATAAAAAAAATCATTGCAGCCAAGAAAACAGCCAAGAGAATCCATTCCACCCAGCCATTAGCAATGGAGCAAGCGACGAACTCCAGATGCTTCCAAGAAACTGTTAGCACAAGGCATTAGAAACCAACAAAACAATATAAAATCTTGGTATGTACCATGATTTGAATGGTAGTGTATTCATTGAGAAGAAATTTGTATTAAAACTGGCTGATAAATCTAGATAGATGTATATTGCTTAAGAAGCACATTTGCACATGTTTACAGTACAAAATTGTGTGGGGCTTGCAACAGGCCGAGCTCTAAAAAACTCTCATCATTGCAAAGAAATCTATGTAAAACTGGCTGATAAAATTAGATAGATATATATTGCTACAGAGGCACCTCTGCACATGTTTATGATACAAAACTCTGCATTTGGAAAAGGAAGAAGAGATAGAACAACTCTTTTCTTTCCTATTTAGTATTTTATAATTCAATACACTGCTAGGCATCATTATTTTTTCCCTCATGTCATTACATTGAAACATGTAAGTTGCAGATATGTCAAGTGTTAATTCCTCAACTACCTTCAATCAATGAAATTCTCAAGTAATGTCAATAACTTTATTATGATTTTACACATACACCATGCATACCTAGGCCTGTGCGCAGTACGTTTCCCTAGGAGTCCCTCCTCATGACAAGTTCAGAGCAATCTTGAGCAATTCGAGCACCCACTAATAAACACAGAAAGCACACATATAAGACATAGGTAACATAACACACACAACATCAAATAAAACAGAAACTAATGATACACACCTTAACATAGTTCAAATTTTTTGAGTACCCATAGAGCAAGACACAAAAAAAACACACAGACACAACTGACCAATTCAACTAAAATTCCTATTAACTAATTAACAAAACCTATGCGAAAACAAATAAGCAAAGAAATGGCCAAAGCTATGTTACCCACCCTAGGACTAAACTTTTCATGAAAACAATTGTACTTTAACAGACATGAAAAAGGGTTACAAGAAGCATCAAAAGGCCTTCTGTAAATTAAAAAAGAATCAGTAGTATAACACCCCATCCTCTCTCCTGTGCAAAGGAATCAATCGCCTCAATCCATAACGTTGAGAAACACAAGCCCCTTCTAGCTAAATTGCATACCCAATAATTCACCACTTTATGAGATGTGAGTGTGTCAATGTTGTAATGTAGATTCACCTCAAATGGGGAGATTTTTGAGGTGGGTAAAGTGTATGGGAGGGATGGCTTATGTTCCGAGTGTTGAGATTAGCTGGCTGAATCTTCTGCAATTGGTTGGGTTGAGAATACTTTGCCATATCTTTGTTTTTCTCCAACTGCTCCAGTGTTTCAACTACTCCTTTCATATGAGGCCTAAACTTTGGTTCTAGATTAAGGCATTTGAGAGAAAGCGTAGATGTAGTATGGGCTCCCTTGATTGAGTATTGACCATTCAATCTGGTGTCCATGATCTCGTATACCTTACATTTATCATTCATAAAAGGTTTTGCCCATTCCACCAGATTTTGTTCGCCTATAGGTCGGTTCTTGTCTATAATGCGGCAGCCAGAGAGGAGTTCCAACAGGACAACTCCAAAGCTGTAAACGTCACTCGTCGTTGTCAAATGGCCCAGTGAATAGAATCCACACATTCATCAAGCATCAGTTAAACTTCACAGAAAAATTGAAGTAGACTGAATAGACAGAATACTCAAAGGCTACAACAATTCTTTTTAAGGTCAAATGTACTACACACTGTAGCAATTAAATGAGAAGAACCTGTAGCTATATATTCTGGAGCAGCATAGCCATAAGTTCCCATGACCCTTGTAGATACATGTGTTTTATCCCTTTTGGGCCATCCTTGGCAAGTCCGAAATCTGAGAGGTTGGCGTTATAATTCTTTGAAAACAACCAAAGTTACTAGATCAGGTACAAAAAATACAACCAAGGCTAATAGAAGACAGATCAACTGAAAGAAACAGTTCAGTAATCTTGTTAAAAGATAGATAATGCTATAAGAAGGGTTGTTTGTTGACATACTGAACTAAGAAGAACATTTGACGCCTTGAAATCTCTATATATAGCTTGACTTTCTGCACGATGTAGAAAAGCAGGCCCTTTGGCAGCCACAACAGCTATTTCTATTCGTAGAAGCCAGGAAAGAGGTTGGAAGTGAGAACTTCCTGCATATGATGAAATAAAAAAATCATTGAAACTCAATCAATTGAATGGATGAATAATAATATAGCACTAGCTAGACACGAGTCCTACAAAAGCTGATCAGTTTAATGCTGCATCTTTACCAAACTTCAAAAGGCAATGACTTGTTTGTCACTTATTTTTATATAGTAAGTCTTTTTGTTTCATGGAACTGGAGGATAAAAACAAGGTTCGCCATCACTGCATATTCTCTCTGCCTTGAATGTCAGTCCCCATATGGTGGATAGAACTGAAAATGGGTGGGGTTGCACTCACTAAGTTCTCCAAGCACACTATTTATGTTGAGATATGAAGCCCAACAGTCACATGACTGTTGCTATTCTCCAGTCTCTTCATGTTCGAAGAGCTTTGTATAAATGTGTAGCCGATCATGTATTGTTATGTAGTGGTTAATTGGTGTTTGTTAATAGAGTAATTCCCTGTTTGAGAGTGGACGTAGGCTATTGCCGAACCACTGTAAATTCGTGTCTCATATCTTGTTCTTTAGTTTTTTGTTTTCTATTGAATTTCTCTGCTTGTTTAATATTTACAATTGGTATCAGAGCTATGGAGAAGTGTTGGGTTGTTGTTTAGAACCAAGGAGTAGAGATGGAACTTGAAGAAGCCTCTCGGTACTTCCCATTTATTTTAATGGGTATAACTAATTTTGTATTTGATGATGATGAAGCTGATTCTGTCATGGAGGAATTTCTTGGCAGTTTGGATTCAACTGAAGAAGAGGGTTTGGAGCAATCGTTGGTTGAAGGAGAGACTGTGGAGTTAGTCTTCCGAGATGAGGAGGATGTCTTCCTGGGAGAGGAGGATGCAGTCTGGTACCAGGCGAGTGAAGATGAACCTAAGGAAGAAGCTAAGAACTGGGAGGAACATCTAAACAATGAAATTGTATTTCTAAAAGAGGAGATTTTGATGTTGAGAGAGCGAATATACTCTATGGAGAAGGAAAAAGAGAAACTTGCAGAAAAGTGGGAGTTTTCTACAAAGAAAAGAAATGAAGAATTAAGGATGGAATTGGTTGATTTGGACACATTCCTTACCAAACTGGACTTTGATAAGGAAAAATGTGAAGCCAAAGAGGCTGAGAGTGCAACGGTGGCTGATTTGGAGGACTTCGGAAAGAAAGCCCTGCACGTTGGCAGTGGCAAGAAAGGTCCAGACGGAAGAGGAGTTGCTGGCAGTAGGCACTTCAAGGGCTCTTCTGGTGCCAAGGAGGACGAAGAAGACGATGATGCCAAAGGTCTGGTGGAGAAGCTTGACACCGTCAGCACTGTGAAAGGTAGGCGGTTTCCACCCTGTGACGTTTCGATTGCCCACTCAGACGGGTATGTGGAGTTCCAAAACCGGTCTAAGGAAAGAATGGAGATGTTGTCGGCAGTTGTGAAGACAAAATGGAAATGCAGGGGATGACAGTGCATGGTTGTGCCAGTTGGACTTCACGGGGGAGTTTGTTGAGATATGAAGCCCAACAGTCACATGACTGTTGCTATTCTCCAGTCTCTTCGTGTTCGAAGAGCTTTGTATAAATGTGTAGCCGATCATGTATTGTTATGTAGTGGTTAATTGATGTTTGTTAATAGAGTAATTCCATGCTTGAGAGTGGACATAGGCTATTGCCCAACCACTGTAAATTCGTGTCTCGTATCTTGTTCTTTAGTTTTCTGTTTTCTATTGAATTTCTCTGCTTGTTTAATATTTACAATTTAAAGTAGCTCTGATTTATAAGGTCAAATTCCAGGCCTTAAACACCAGACTGCAAGGTTAAACAATGCGTATACCTTGTGCTTGAAGTGCCAATGCCAGTGATATTAAGGACCATCTTAATTTTCAAGGCCAATTTCTACAAAGATTCTACATGTATATCTAAAATACAGGACACAAAAACCAAGGTTTACAACTCTCGATAAACAGAGGCCAGAATAGCTTGGTAAACTATATAACTTCAAAACCTTTATTGATAGTTACAGATTAACAAAATGCAGTTAGTTTACTTAACCTTGAACATGTGAAGCATTCATTGTTTCCTTCTCCTCCACCATCAAGACTTTGGCTCTGCAAATCCATATTCTACTATGCAACCTTGGGAGCAGGTTTATAGTTTGTGATCGTGAAAGTTCTAAAAAATGTTGCTACTGGATTGCTGAGACAGAACGTATATGTTATTAGCACCTAACACAATATTCGCAGTCGTTTTGAATTGTAACGATAATTGTTTGCAGAAGCTCAGAGTGCACTATACCTTGTTTGCAGAAGATAATTAGTGTAAATTGTTTTTGAGTTAAAAAAAGCACAACAAAAAGATGATAACGATGCGTACAGGTTCCAAAAAAATAAAATTCATCGAAACCATGGCAATTTGGAGTTGGACGTACAAGGAATTGCAGAGACAAACGCAGCTTGAGACTGTAATGCAGGTGGATTGTGGACAGGCAAGTCCAAAAGTAAAGCCTATCGGCTAAGTAGTCATGTCCCATACGCCTGGCATGCTATGCCCATGTTTCTCTCGCTGTACTTCCACACATATTTTGAATGAGGAAAAGAACATAATTAACTATTTTGAAATATCTTTGAAGTAAGGATAAAACTTGTAAATTTTATTCTATACTTTTGTATGATCAAATTTTCTAATTACAGTCAATTAGGTAAAAAATTCTCTTCTACCATACAAAATTCTCTTCTAGTCATTAGATATACAATATAAGAATTCCTTAAATGATTCTTGAGTTTTGGACTTCTATGAGCTATATGTGAAGTTTATTGTTCAATATTATAATTTATTCAATCTTTTTAATCTTCCAAAATAATTTTGATGAGTCTTAAAATTCATGGTTTAAACTCACATGCATTTGGAAGAACCATTATTATATTTAAAAGAGTTATCAAATCATTGATTTTTATATGTAATTTGCTCTTTTAGAGTGTTTTAGACATCTTGGAAGCAACAAGTCTTACTCAAATCAACCATTTCTTATTTAGGACTATTAAACAAAAATTTGGATCAAGGATATATTATTCTAATCCATTTTCAATGTTCTAGATTATGAATTCTTTGTGGTTTAGAAGCTAGAATGTATCCCCATTAATCTCATGATTGAGATTTAGAAATACTTCATTGGAAATTGCTATGATGTCTTAATTATTGAGATCATAGAATAAATCACATGTCATGATGATCCCATGGGACTAGATAGAATCAACCACTTGTCATGATACCCCCAATGAAAATTATTCTAAATGTTTCTCCAACTACCTAAAAGATTTCACTCAAAACTATTTTTAGTTCCCAATTTTTTGCAATTAATTCTAGTTACGTCCTTCTTTCCCAATTTGAATCACTTATGCATAATTTAAATCTCTTTGGAATTATATGATTTTGTTTCATCTAGAAATAATTAATAACGCATAACCTTTCAATGCTCCTTCATTGAATGTTCCATTTCAGTTTTTGGCCCCCCAAATTTGTGTACATATTAATATTCCATTTCATAATAACAAAATGTTTAAAGGATGTGCTTAGCTTTGCCATATCTACACATGGTTTCAAATCTATATCTCAAATGGATTCTTTAGTGTTCTTTACAAACTTAGTAATAAAAATTTATTATTATTTGATTAATTATCATTGAGTTAAAAAATCTCCCTTTTCTTGGTGTATTGTCTATCGAGGGTTTCTAACTAGTGCTAGGTTAACTCATTTAGATGTTGTCACTCCTTGTCAAGTTCATTATGAAGGGAACATGAGACTTTGAAACGCCTTTTCTATTTTTCCCCTAGAGTTGAGGCTACTTGGATTAGATTTATGACATTTTTAGGCTTTTCAAGAATACACCTTTTTTAATGGAATGTGATTCTTTTAAGAGATTGGAAAAAAATATACTAAACTCACCAATATTTGACATGTTTTCACTATAAATTATTTTTTTAACATTTAAAAATCTACTTATTATCTGGTTGTTCTATTGCACTTCTCTTTATTGTTTAATTTTTTTGATAACAAGTATTGCATAGTCCACTAAAGAAAACATTGATGAATTCTTAGAGCTTATATCTAATATTGTTTATCTTATCATGATTAATAATATTTCTTAATAGGGTGTGATTTGGAATCCCATTGATCATTTTTTGGTTGGTTTTAGATATTAATAATAAATATTTTTTTTTTCTTAAGGTTACGTAGTTGTAAATTGAAACTGATTCTATATGCCAATAAATTTGTCTACTTGATTTTTCCATCATCTTTTTTGGAATACATTTTAAGACAATGATTGTATAGCTTTCAATTGACTTCATCATAGACTTGTGTTTAGAAAAATATAATATTGGATCACCACGATATTCTAGCATATATTGCATTTCAAGGCTTTGACTATGATTAAGAACCATAGGAGGGCAAGTGTGCAAAGATGGGGAACCAAAAAAGGGTTTAAGTGACCACCTTTTTTTTTAAATTAGAAAAGATTGACCTTGGATGAAAAATTGAAGATAGTTACACATAAAATTTGTAGATGCAATGAAAACAAGATCAACTTCGTCAATGGATATTTGGATCAACTTTGATAGTGGACATTTGGTTATGAAGGGAACCTCTTTGTACATGAACAAGTTCTCAACTCCGAACTTGACACTCATAGGTGGCTACACATGTCTAGAGAACACCTTGGACCCCAATTATGTAAAGGGAAACATTCTCTTCTATGAGGACAACACCTACGTCAATGTGGACATGTGTGTGTGTGTGGTCAGGGCCACTAAAGCAATCATTGTCATTATTGCCTACAATAATGCAATAGATTTGCACCCAAGCATCTAGTCAACACTAGTCTTTGTAAATTGAAACTAGACACAATACATACTCGAATACCTAAACACCACAATGACTTTGATTTCTAGTTTGTAGTTCCATATAACAAAGCTTGACTACACTTTGGCACCATTACTAAGATCGTTTTTCATCGATGGGGCCCAGCCTCATGTTCTTGGATATCATGAAACCTAATTGGTGGTCCCCGATGTGAAGATGTTAGGTTTGAGAGTATAATGTTTAGGGTTGAGGGTATAATTTTTAGGTTTGAGGGTATAGATTTTAGGATTGAGAGTATAAGGTTTAAGGCTGAGGGTATAAGGTTTAAGGTTGAGGGTATATAGCTTAGGGTTAAGGGTATATAGTTTAGGGTTGAGGGTTTAGCATATAGTATTTAGGGCTTATGGTTGAGGTATAGTATTTAGGATTTAGAATATAAGGTTGAGTGTATAAGTTATAGGGTTTAGGGTATTGGGTATAAGGTTTATGATGGAAGGTATAATGTACAGGGTTGATAGTTCAGGGTTTAGGGTTGAGGGTATGGGTTTATGGTCGAGGGTATAAGATATAGGGTTTAGAGTATAGGGTTGAGGGTTGATGGTGTTGGGTATAGTGTCAAGGGTATAAGGTTTACATGTTAGGGTAAAATTTATAGGGTTAAGTGCATATAGTTTAGGGTTTAAGGTTGAGGGTATGGAGTTTATGGTTGAGGGTCTATCATATAGGATTTAGGGCCTAGGTTTGAGGGATGGTGATTAGGGTCGAGGGTATAGGGTTGAGTGTTTAGGGTATAGATTTTAGGGTTTAAGGTTGAGGTTATTAGGTATAGGGTCAAGGTTATAGGGTTTTCAATGGAGGGTATAAGGTTGAGGGTGTATGTAGGGAAATAGGTGTGTATTATGTGATAGATGATTTTATCCTAAATACAATAATAAAGGGCCTATATATCATTTGAGTCTTTGGTGGATAGATATCAACAAATAAGATTAATGTTGAATACAATTGAGACTAATATTTTGTGTTTCATAAGAGTCCAACATAGTTATCGAGGTTATTCATTTGAATCCAACCTAATTAGTTTGTAACTTTATTTGTTCTTCATTCTTATGATGAAAGTTGAGATGAAAATATTTGAGGTAACTAGATCACCTTTTATGTTGATAATTCTACAAAATTTCCTATATTTATATAAATTCAAGAGGCTTATGATCTATATGAATATCAATGCCTTTCCCCAAGATATAGTAATTCCATGTTATTTGTAGGCTTGAACAATGTATATATAACTCCTTTCCATACATGAGGTGTCCATACATAGCATTAAATAAAATATCACTACATGTTAGGAAATTAGATTACCACTTTGAGGACCAAAACTACTCCAAGTGCATATTTAGAGGCATCAACCTCAATTTCAAAGGAATGGTGTACCCATTTGGATTTGAAGGTATTATTTCATACATCTAATGAATCAATGGTAACTTGGTGGTACCCCATATGTTATGAAAAAACTAGCCCCTAAAGTTGATCGAAGAGGCCATCAATGCAAGAAGCTGGATACTTGTATTCACCCAAGTTATCTCTACTATTTGGTACTTCTATTCACCCAACTTATCTACCTAGCTAAATATTTTACCCTTATCTCACTCATCCCATGAACTATCATTGCGAGTGCAGTGTCGTCTATAGGTTCAATCTCTTAGTAGATATCAAACTTTTTTTACTTCTACTTTTAACAATGAACTATAGATCCTTCCCATTCACCCACATCTATGAGTGGACTAGGAGTTTCTTATCCTATTAAATTAGCACTTCTAGGTTGAGGGTATAAGGTGTAGGATTGAGGGTGTAGGGTTTAGGGTTTAGGGTTGAGTGTATTGGTTTTGTGTTTAAGGGTATGATGTATAGGGTTTAGGGTTGAGGGTATAGGGTATAGGGTTGAGGGTATAGGGTTTATGCTTTAAGGTTGAGGGTATTGGGTACATATGGTTGAGGGTATAGGGTTTATGGTTGAGGGTTAAAGGTATAGGGTCAAGGTTGTAGGGTTTACAATAGAGGGTAGAAGGTTGAGGGTGTAGGTTTGAGGGTATGAGGTATAGGGCTTAGGTTTGAGGCCATATGGTATAGTGTTTAGGGTACAATGTTTAGGGTTAAGGGTATTGCATACAAGGTCAAGAGTATATGGTTTAAGGTTGAGGGTATAGGGTCAAGGGTATAAGACTTCGGGTTGAGGGTTTAGCACATAGTCTTTAGGCCCTACGATTGAGGTATAGTGTTTAGGGTTGAGTGTATAGGATATTGGGTATAGGGTTGAGATTATTGGGTTTGCAATTAAGGGTATAAGGTATAAGGTTGAGATTATAGGGTATAAGGTTTAGGGTATATGATTGAGGGTTGAACCCACAAAAGTGGTTTACAATTTGAGTGAGGAAGGAAAACTTCCAAAAACATGACCCATTCAAAAAAAAATCATTTTGGGGAGTTTGAGCGAACTCTAGGTTTGAATGAACCCCAAAGAGGTTCGCTCGAACCAAGGTTTGAGTGAACCCCTTTGCATGTGGGAACCCACAATTCCCATTGTGGGAAGGGGGTTCGCTCGAACCCCCCTTATTCCTCATCCCCCCTGAGACAAAAAAAACCTAAATTTTGGCACTTTGAAGCTCGGGTTGAGGATGAAAATGGAGGAATATTCACAAACCCAACTAGAATTAGATAGTCCTCAGAACGAGCTATCCAATGAATATAATTTTAATATGTTTTTGTTTTATTATGTATTTTTTTTAGTTTTATTAAACATAGGTTTTTCATCGAAAATGAAGGTCTTTGTTCTGCACATGTGGAAATATAGCAGATTATCAAAAAAAAAATTGAAAAATATGAGTGCATCAGATATTGAAGTCCTTGATCCAAAAAACAAAACAAAAAAAAATTCGATATATACAAAAAAAGTTACGTGTTATACAGTTGCACTATGTCTGAATTGTAATTGGTTTGACTTCAAAATTTGATTAAAGAAAATATATTCAATAAAAAACTATCTAACCAAGTGGAAGCACTAGATATCAGAGTTAAAAATCTAAATTCGAAAGAATTGGAATTTTTTTGTTCATGGAAAAAAGTTATGCATTATACGGTGTGCGTCACTTTTTAAAAATGTTGTTTTCTGAAAAAAAAACTAGTTTTCGTGGGAGATGGAAAAAGAAGTGCAATCTGATTCCAAAAATTTTGAAAAACATATTTTTAGAATCTAGAGACAAAATTTGACGAGACTCTAGTTTGCATCATCTTCAAATTCCTCACGGTTCAGCCGCTATAGGTGCCCGAATGTGAAGATTTAGTTAAAATAGTAATTTCAATGTCCAATTTGGCCAAAAATTGTAAACCACTATTGTGGGATCACCCTGAGGGTATAGGGTTTAGGATTTAGGGTTGAGGGTATAGGGTTTAGGATTTAGAGTTGATGATATTAGGTATAATATATAGGGTATAGGGTTTATGATTGAGAGTATCAAGTATAGGGTTCATGGTTGATGATGTAGGGTTTGGGGTCTAGGGTATAGGGTCAAGGTTTGAGGGCATAGGGTTGAGTATATAGGGTATAGGGTTTAGGGATGATCATATCAAGTATAGGTTCAAGTGTATTAGGTTTACATTTGAGGGTATAAGGTATATGGTTTAGGGTATAGGGTTTAGGATTTATGCTTTAGGGTTAGCGATGGTAGGTATAGGGTATAGGGTATAGGGTTTATAGTTTAGGGTATAAGGTATAGGGTTGAAGATTAAGGGTGTAGGATTTAGGGTTGAAGCTATTGGGTATAGGGTATAGGATATTTGGTTTAGGGTTGATGGTATAAGGTATAGGGTTTAGGGTATAGGGTATAGGGTTGAGGGTATAGGATTTAGTCTTTAGGGTTGAGGGTAGTGGGTATAAGGTATAGGGTATAGGGTTCATGTTTGAAGGTATGGGTAAGTGTACCAAGATGGTGCAAAAAAAGGGGGTCAAAAGTGGCCACTTTTATTTTGAAATTAGGTAAACTTGAACTTGGAGGAGTAATTTGAGATTCATGCACTCAAAAATTGAAGATACCAAAAGAACAAGAATTATAGTACTCTGAATCTAGTTTCTCAACTACTAAGGTTTTTCAAAAATAGATAAGATTAAGAGGATCAAATTATTCACACACACAAGTGTTCCTATTTTCTATTAAAATATAACATAGTGTATGGCACGTGTTGCTCAATTTTTTTAGTTGCATTTAGTATTTTCAAAAACCCATGGTAGAAATATAGTTAAGAGTGAGTACTAGAAGTATATTTTTGTAATTTTTTATTGAGTACTTTTTTATGATTTTTCAAAGTGGATGCATCCTGAAAGTCACATCACCGAGTGTGCCTATCACATAACTTGCACCAAAATAATTGAAAATGTAATTTTTTTCCAATGTCTAAAGAATGAAGTGTAGAACAATATTATATTTGTTTTTCAAATTTGGACAAGTAGGTCAAAAGTTATTAAAAAAATTCAATACATATGTCTCTGATATCTATGGAAAGATTAGTGAAAGAAATTAAAAATAAATGTGTTAATATAGTTAAAATCTAGAAAATATTATATGGTTACAAAACTCAGAAGATGTGTGAAATTATTGTGGTAATTTTACTAAGATTTGATTTATAATGTGTAAACCTGATGACGAGCAAGTTGAAAAACGAGAATGGAAGAGAAAATCACATGAAAATGAGGCAAATGAACCATCCAAACAGATCAACACAATATCAATTTCACATTTAAGTACCGCTATTGTTATCTAAAATAGATTTGATACTTTCCCACTTCGATAATATATATGTGAACATTAAATCGTAAATTAATCAAGATAGTAATTAGTTATTATAAGCATTATAAGTGTACATTCAATTAGCTTTTATTTTTGCAAAAGGAGTATTTTAAGACTGTTAGTTCTATTATAGAGTTAAGTTTTCCACTTACATAAAAATAATAATAATACCCCTTTTGTAGTAAGATCGTTTGGAGTAAATTAGTTCTCTTAAGTGGTTTCCCTTTAGTAAACCATAAGGATGACCTTCGATAATAATCCATAGGTAGTTTTTATTTTTTATTTTATAATGAATTGATAAACATGATATATATCTAGATTTTGATCTACCCACTATATTTTATAATTATCTTTATAGAACTCATTGTATAATATATTGGCATTATGCCAAAGGTGAGAGTGTTTTGGCCTGCACTAAAGGTATCATGTTTTTGAATCTAACTATCCAACTCTCTCTCTCTCCCTCCATCTCAGTCTCTAACTTTCTCCACATCTCTGTAAGCATCATGTTCTTGATGGTTTATGATGGAGAGTTTAGAGTAGAGGGTTTAGGGATTAAATTCAATTATGTAGGTTTTAGTGTTAAATTATGAATGTGGGGTTTTAGGGTTTAACATATAGGGTATAAGGTTTATGTATTAGGGTTTATGTCATAAGGTGTATAGTTTACGATTTTTTATATAGCATGTAACAATGGAAAAAGTACTCCATAACATGGCCTTGATTTAGTGTTGTAATGTGTTTAACATATTCACATTAGGTCTTGGGCCCTTGTGAACTAAATGAACTTAATTGTACCTTATTTAGAGTGTTGTAACACACTTTCACACTTTTATAGGGTTTTATTAAATAATTGAGCTTCTTTATGATTTAATTGGCATTACTTTACATCCACAAGCCTCATTTAATGCATCTTTCTGAGGATAATCCTGACATAAATCAACTCCAATCATAATTTAGGTGTTTTTAGGTTGTGTGTCCCATATTTAGTGATATGGGACTCATATGCCACCTTGGGCATATGGGTCCCACCTAGATCTGATGTCGGCTTGTAGTGTTATAATTTTGGGAAATTTGGCATAATCAAGTATAAATACAAATTTCTTTCACTCATTTTCATCCCAAGCTTTCAAGTATTCATGCATTATAGGAAATTTGTGATCAATGAAGCATTCAAGAGTTTACAAGAGCATTTAAGAGTCTTCAAGAGCTGATTATCAAGTGTTTTGGAGCATTATTCAAGTATCAAGCATCATGTCAAAGTCATTATACATCATGTTTATTTTTGAGCTAACAATTGTGATGTAGGGTTTCATGATTCAAGCAAGCATTCAATTCAAGATCTACAACATTCAAGTAAGAGTCAAGATCTACATCCATTGGAGCCACTTCATACATGTTTGCAACATCTTATTCTAGGGTTTGGTGATTTGAAACAATACATTTGTTCATTCATCATTCCTCCTTTCCATTTGAATTCATTACAAGGTTTGGTTACCAAAACGGGGTTTGAAAAAGGCAAACCCCTTTCCACTAACAAAACAACATTTTTCCCTCTCTTTAATGTGTGATTTGTAGATCTAGGTTGAAGACATTGAAGATCAAGCTTAGAGAAAGTTGTCAAGTGTTCAAAGTTGTCACCTTGCATTGGAGATCATTAAAAGATATCTATAGGTTGCAAATCAAAGATTCAAACCCGAAAATCAAGTGGAAAGGACAGAGCACACATTGAAGAGCATAATCAAACTTTGAATTTATAGATAACCCTTGTTGGACTAATACACCACTTCTGGTGTATGAGTCCCAATATAGGCAAAATTTGTAGATTTTGAGAGTTTCAGTCATATCTTTGCCAGATTTTTGTTCCTGCCCAAAAACCCTAATTTGAGACTAAATCGCCCAGTCTGGCATATGAGTCCTAGTCAGCATTAAATTCAACTTTTCCAGAATTTTATAATTAGTGAAGCATGTTACTAGTCATCATATCATTAGGTTTCATAATTAGATCTTGCATGTTACTAGTCTTTCTAAGCCCTAGCTTGGTGGTGAACCCCTCTTTAGTCATTAATCAGACCCTAGGACACCCTACTGCAAGATCTCCTTCCCCTACTTCATCCTTGGATTGAGATCTCTAGAATTTCCTTGAATGAAAAGAGACAAAATTTAGTTGCTCTATGTCCTAAACCATAAACCTACAATCTTCTTCCTTTCATAGGGTATAGGGTTTATGGTTCAGAGTATAAGGTTTACGTTTGAGGGTTGAAGGAATAAGGTTTAGGGCAGAGTGTATATGTTTTATGACCTAGGGTTGAACGTAGGGTTTAGAGTTGAAGGTATATGATATATAGTGTATAGGGTTGAGCATAGGGTTTAGAGTTGAGGGTATATGATCTAAAGTATATAGGGTTGAGGGTATATCATTTAGGATTAAGTGTATAGGGTCGAGGGTTCATCTAATAGGCTTTAGGGAATAGGGTTGAGGGATATGTTTTAGGGTTGAGGGTATATGATATAGGGTTTAGGGTTGAGCATATATGGTTGAGGGCTTATCATATAGGCCTTAGGGTCCAAGGTTGAGGGATAGGGTTTAGGGTCAAAAGAGTATATGGTATAGCCTGGTTGAAGATTGAGGTTTTAGCCTATAGGCTTTAAGGCCTAAGGTTGAGAGATAAGGTCTAGGGTATAATTTTTAGGGTTGAGTGTATAAGGTTTAGGGGTTGAGTATATGGTTAAGGGTTTAACCTATTTTATTTAGTTCTTAGGGTTGAGGGATAAGGTTTAGGGAACTGACGGTATAGGGATAGGGTTTTGGGTTATGGGTACATAGAGTTTAGGGTTGAAGGTATAAGGTCTATGGTAGAGTGTATAGGCTTTATGGCCTAGGGATAAGTGTAGGGTTTAGGGTTGAGGGATAGGATTTAGGTTTGATGGTATAAGGTTTATAGTGTTTAGGGTTATGGGTATAAGGTTTAGGGTTAAGTGTATAGGTGTTAGGGTTGAGTGCATAGGGTTTTGGTAAGTTAAATCTATTGTAAGAAAAAAACTAATCAAAACACATACATGTTTTGTTAAGCTAAAATAATGTACATGTTTTGAAAATCTATATAGATCACTCGAGGGTTGGGACATCTAGATCAGCTAGATTAAAGAGGTCAAGGAGATCAACTAGATCAAGGAGGTTGAGGAGATCAATTATATGATGATTAGGAATGGCTTATACATTAATGATGATTATGATATAAATTTACTAATAATGATGTTTGTATTGGTGTATGTGATTTATGACATATGCAGGTGAATGTTAATGTAGATATATGCATATGGTTTAAAATGAATCTAGAATGTATCTAATGAAGAATGTATATGTGTGTTGTGGACATGAAATGTAATAAACATGTAATCTATGATAAGATGCTTAGAATAACAAATCTAAACACTTAAGATGAAAAGGAAATGATGATAATATGATTGAAATAACAAATATAAACACTTTAGATGAAAAGGAAATGATAATAATATGATTAAAATAACAAATCTAAACACTTAAGATGAAAATTAAATGATAATAAGATGCTTAGAATAAAAAATCTAAACACTTTAAATAAAATGCAATGATGATAAGATGCATAAAATAACAAATATAAACACTTTAGATGAAAATGTAATGATGATAAGATGCTTAGAATAATAAATCTAAATAATTAAAATGAAAATGAAATGATTAGAAGATGCTTAAAATAACAAATCTAAAGACTTAAGACAAAAATTCAATGATGAGATGATTTGGATGGAGATGAAGACTAGGAGACCATCTTAATATATTGAGTGTAGTCTAACATATGGAAGAAACAAAGAATGAATGTGCACATAGAATCCACAATTAGGAAAAAGAAAAATGATGGTGATGAGAAAGAAGGGATGGGATGGGATTAGGTGTATTTGGAATACAATAATTGAACTACAATGTAGAGATCACTTAATTTGATAATGCTTGTGATACTATACACCAAGGTATGAGGAACCAAGGTGGTTGTGTATCGCATGCATAAGAATGACACATTGAGGGTTTAGGGCTGAGGTTATATGACATAGGGTTTAGGGTTGACTGTATATGGTTGAGGGTTTACTATATGGGCCTTAAGGCCCAAGGTGGAGGGATAGGGTTTAAGGTCAAGAGGGTATATGGTATAGGGTTTAGGTTTGAGGGTATAGTTTAGGGTTTAGGGTATAGGGTATAGAGTTGAGCGTATATTTAAGGGTTTAACCTATTAGCTTTAGTTCCTAGGGTTGAGGAATAAGGTTTAACCTATTAGCTTTAGTTCCTAGGGTTGAGGAATAAGGTTTAAGGAACTAAAAATATAGAGTAGGGTGATCCCATAATACCGGTTTACCATTTTTTGTCAAACTGGACACTGAAATAATTTTTTCTAACTAAATCTTCACTTTCGGGCACCTATAGCGGCTAAACTGTGAGGAATTTGAAGATGATGCGAACTAGTAATTTGTGAAATTTTGTCTATAGATTCTAAATATATTTTTTTCAAAATTTTTGGAATCAGATTGCACTTCTTTTTCCATCTCCATCAAAAACTAGTTTTTTTCAGTAAACAACATTTTTAAGGAGTGATGCTCACCGTATACAACATTTTTTTTCCATGAAGGATAAAATTCTATTTTTTTGAATTTAGATTTGTAACTATGATATCTAGTGCTTCTAATTGGTCTCATAGTGTTTTATTGAATATTTTTTCCTTAATCAAGTTTCAAAGTAAAACCAATTACAATTCAGACATAGGTGAACCCTATACAATGTAAAAAAATTTGTATGTATCGAAATTCAATTTTTTTTTGTTGGATCAAGGACTTCAATATCTGGTGCACTCATATTTTTCAATTTTTTTTTTTGATAATCTGCTATTTTTCCACATGTGCAAAACAAAGAGCTTGATTTTTGATGAAAAAACTATGTTTAATAAAACTAAAAAAACAAATACATAATAAAACCAAAACATATTAAAATTTTATTCGTTGGATAGCTCGTTCTGAGGAATACCATCATCCAGTTGGGTCTGTGAAGTCTCCTCCATTTTCATCCTCAACCCAAGCTTTGAAGCGTAAAATTCTAGAATTTTTTGGTGCCTGAGGGGGAGAAGGGAGAAAAGGGGGGTTTGCTCGAACCCCCTTTCCACAAGCCTTTTCTTTTGGATTTTTTTCGAGAATGGTGGGCCCCATCATTAAATGGGTTCGCTTGAACTAGGGTTCTAACAAACCCTCTTTTGGTTCGCTTGAACCAATAAGTTCATTCAAACCCCAAAAACCAATTTTTTTTGCATGGGGTTGTTTTTTGCAACTTTTCCTTCCTCACTCAAATTGTAAGCCACTTTTGTGGGTTTACCCCATATAGGGTTTTGAGTTATGGGTATAGTGTTTAAAGTTAAGTCTCACATCTCCCGAGCTCTCTACTCTCCTCCCCATCTCTATTGTTCTCTATCTCACTCCTCTCACTCCTTTAGATCCACCTCTCTCTATCTAACCTCTCTCTCCACTACCTACCTAGGTTTCTCTATCTCAAATTTCTATCTCCCCTTCCTACCTCTCCCTCATCTATCCTTATCTACCTCTCTCTCCCTCCCTATGTAGATCTCTCTTCTATATATCTCACATATCTCTTTCGCTGCCTCTTGTATCTATATATCACCTCTCTCTATCTCTCTCACATGTCTCTCTCTCCTCTATCCCTTTAATATCTATAAATTATTCATTATTTAGGGTGTAGGGCCTATGGTTTATGTGCTTAGGGTTGAGGGTTGAGGGTTGAATGTATAGGGTTGAGTATATGGTTAATGATTTAACCTACTGACTTAAGTTTCTAGGGTTGAGGGATAAGGTTTAGGGAACTAATGATATAGGGTATAGGGTTTTGGGTTATGGGTATAGAGTTTAGGGTTAAGTCTCACATCTACCCCTCTCTACTCTCCTCCCCATTTCTATTGTTATTGAAAGGTGGAAAAATGAATGGAGTGCCTTATGGTTTATGATAGGTTGTCGTTAGGTCCCATTACTTTAGAATATAAAATGTCAATAAGTCGACCGGGCAGTGTTCAAGGCAGTTTGCAAAAGAAGATAATTTAGATAACTCATCTTAGATTTTTTGTTTTTCTTTAAACTACTAAAATCAATTTTAATCTAAGGCCATTTAATTACTTAATGAGAAAATAATTTATTCTAGGAAAACTAGAAATATTAAACTAGAAAGCACAAGATAACTAATTTAGAAAGCATAACAACTAAGCTAGAAAGCATGGGAATAAATAAACTAAACAATTGATAAACTACAGAAGTGGAAAAATAAGTAAACAGACCATGAAACATTTTCTTGAATAGTAAAAGATTCTAACAACTGCAACGAATAACTCATAATAATTGAAAACAAAGAGTGCTCCGAAACTTCAGACTCAACAACTAACAGACTTAACGGTTTTCTACTGAATAGTTATCTATGTAACGAACAAAACAACATAGCAGTAAGTACTTATCTATTTAAGCTATTTTCCCTCAAGTGGCCAACTCATGGGTTATCACTTCGTTCTCAAATCACATAAACTATGAGTTTTGAAGTCCTTCCATTAAAAATAATTATCATCCATGGTTCAACAACTCCATAATTGATAGAAGATAGTTCTTTTATTCATCAGTACTCAGAGATCATGTTAACAGTATTACATTACTATTGAGTGTCTCTTTCAACTTTAGGAAATTACATTCTTATAGAAAAAATTGTAACTAAATCCTAGATTCCAGATGGTGTGGATAGCCATTGAAAAAGTCTATAACAACTTTTAACTAACTTCCTTAACTTTAAAACTCATAAACATAAAGAGGGATCGAGACGAGCCATGAAGTTTTTGATTAAAGATCATAACATAAATTAAATAAACAACAACTATATCTTCAGTTCATCAACTTGATGTTCAAGAGTGGGTTCGCAGCATGCATCTTCAATCATCATTAAGGCACGTGTTGTTCCAAACGTTTTGTAACTGCTACAAGATGATCGATTATTTCCCTACAAAAACACTCAAAACAACCCATTAAACCCGTATTGGTAGATTACTTCAATTGATCATAAGAAATAAAGTTTGCATAACTTTCCTTAAAGATAAGTTATTATTTCTCCTAAAGTTTAATTAACTGGCATAGACTGAGGATTGAATTTGTATAAATAGGCTTTTCTGGCTTCATTAAGATGAGGTTATTTTTACCTCATCATTTCCTTCCCCTCCTAGTTCCTGGCAGGTCCTCCTACTCCATAATTGTAACCCTGACTTTTATTCCATTCTTCATATCTGGCACTAAGGTCATATTCCTCTCTTGTTGTTGAATCAAAAGCAACAGGGTCATGGATGAACCCTTTGTGAAAGATAACACCTTCTCTCCATTCATTAAAAATTCTATCATTTTGATTTATTGAAATATGGAAAGCAGGAGGAGGATTAAGCAGCAAGGGAGGTCTATATCTCATCCCCATCCAGTTTGTCCTAAGGTTTCGTAGGATTTTGGCTAAAACATCAGCCCTTCTAAAAGACCATATGATATTAAGAGGGGAAATGACCTCTCTTTTCTTGAGATAAGTTGGTAATGGAGTAAATCTCTCTTCACAAGTGTGCCATGCTTTTCCAATTAATTTTTTCCCATGTTCCATGAAATTATCATAACAGAGTTTGAGACTATTGTCATATCTTTCTTTCATTTTATTATTTACCAGGAGAGACAAAAAGGTGTCTTTAAAACCTTCAGGCCTAGCATTAGGTGATCTTATTTGAAGACCCATGGATCTTTCTGCCTGTGCATATTCTTTTGTACGTTCTTGCCAATGAATCTGGTTTCTCATAGTAGACAACAGGGCTCTCAATTCTACTTCACCAACAAACAGATTGATAGAGAAATCAGTATGATTCTCTAATAAAAGATCATGCCAAAAGAATTCACAAATCAAATCTTTATCCTCAGGGGTTGATTCCACAAATATCTTGACAAATTCTTTATCATTTGGCTCATAAGGCTGGTCATTGTAAATTTTGAACAGTTTTCGTCTTATCCACTATTCATTCAGAAACATTGAGTACAATCTGGATGGCCTCCTACAGGATAATAGACACTCAACTAGCTGACATGCATCTTGTTTTCCTTTATATGCCCTGTGAAATGATTCTTTCAGGAGTACCAGTTCCTTTTTCAACCTATAGTTCTCAGTTTGAACATTTCTTAAGAAATAGCATTTTTCCATCCATTTCATGAGTAATGGGGGAATGTGAACCTGGAACCATTCAATTATAACCGGCTCAGTTTGAATTTATTTTGGTTCCATCCTTGGTTTCATAGTGCTTTCCTCTAAATCCTGTTCTAGCTCTACAATTTTGCTGAGGGAAGCATTTAATTCTTTTGTTCGTGTCTTCTTGTCTTCTTCAAAAGTTGAGAACATAAGCATAAAATTTCCCTTTATCATTTCAATTTCTTTATTCTTTTCAACAATGTCGGCATTATAAGTTCTATGTTCTTGACTTAATTCCTAAATTTGTTCTTTTAACTTATAAATCAATGTATCCTTTTCCTGTAGTTGCAGTTTCAAACCCTGTATTTCCTGATCTCTTTTATTTATTACCTCAACATGCACTGTTAATTCCTCTTTTTTCAATTCAATCTGTTCATTATTTTTTTACAATTGTTTCTTTAAATCATCAATTTCTATCCTAAATTTCTCTATCTCTGTATTAGTATCTCCTATTTCAACTGCCTCTACAATTCTATCAACAATGGGGGATAAATGACTTGGAATATTATCGTCCCCATCCGATGCTCTTTCTTGAATTTCTTCGGTGATGATTTCCTCCACAAATGCAGAGTGGGAAGGAATTTCCTCGACCGAATCTTCTCTTTCTATAGGAATTGCCTCTTCATTGCCAAGCTTAGGAATCTCAATAGGTTTTGATGGCCTTTTGGGATTCTTCTTATTTGAACTACCTTCCATACTCTGCATTGGGGTCTCAGTGAATTTAGAGGCTAGGCGTTTACTTCTCCTTAAAGGAGGAATACCTTGGAAGGTAACAGGTGTCTTTCTTTTCCCTTTCCTTTTTCTCCTGGGACTGCTCATATTAGAATAGATGAGCTCAACATGCTCTAGAAAATCAGGGGTTTTGAATTCATTATTCAAAGAGTTTGGCACTTCCTCACCAGGGGTGGGGGGAATCAGAGCTTCTAGAGCTTGAAAGCCCTCAGGGGAAACTACACCGGATGGTGAAGCAATTTGGTGAGATGTTTCCCCCGGTTCTAATTTTCTTTTGACTGAAGACTTTTCAATTTTCCCCAAAAACTTCTCCCACTTACCCTTGGATTTCTTGCGAAAATGGTATTTGAAAATCAATTGAATTAGTCCATGGTGTTTTAGTGGCCCAAACCCCATTTTATATCTCTCTATAGAGGAATTTATAGAATCATATAGAAATTCTAGAAAATTAACCCTGAGAGCAAGGTTCTCCTTTCCATGGCACAAATGGATTAGCATTCAGAAAGCAGGTCCTACTACAACAGTTAGTTGGCCTTCACAAGTGAAATATTTTATGATCCAGGCTACAACAGTTCCCCAAGGTTCTAGTATAGAGGTTATTTGCTACAACAGTTCTCCAAGGTTCTAGTATAGAGGTTCCTTTATTTTGTCCTCTGGTACTAATTACTACCATGGGGTGAGGGTCTCCCTCTCTAACAAATAATTCAGATAGATTTTGGTATGTTATTTGAGAGGTCTCTTTTAATTTTATGCTTGAATTTTCTAACCTTGATAAACGGGAGATGATTTTCGGACTCACCTTAAAACGCTTTCCATGGAGTACCACCTGACTATTTGAATAATTTTCTACAAATGCGCTCACCAGCTTTTCATTGTAACCTTCAAATTTTCTGATAAAGTTCAACCACCCGGCCTCTTCGAATAGACCAGAGATATTTCTTAACCCCAAAAAATTTTCTGTGGAATCTACCTTTGATTTCTTTTTACCACCCCCCATTTTCTTATTTTCCACTCTATAATGGATTTCAACCAAGGCAAGAATTTGTACACAGCTTACTTTGAAAATACATCTACTGAAATTATTTATTTGTCTTGCTCAAGGCTTAATGTACAATGAGTTTAATCTGCATGGAGGCATGCGAAAAGCTTTCTGTACAAGTAGTTGATCGCCGAGTGGCACAAATTGCTAAATTAGGAGGGAAGTTCGTGCCAATTAATTATTTATTCAAAAATAAATACCTACTTAAAGTGAAAATTAATACTTACTTGCATTCTATGATTGTTCAAAGATCTCGTACCTTTACACATTTGACAGGATGACGTGATGTTATTAGCTGAGGTGACGACGGATTTATTATGGCATGGAGGCGGAAGTTTATGAATGACTGAGCCATCATTGAAGACTACAGTACTAGTGGATTTATTTATGATAAAAAAACATAGATAGGAAGGCATGTGTACAAAGATATGATGATGAAAGCATCACAAAATTTTGAATTTATGGAAAAAAGGTGGCAGAATGCAAATGAATAAGTTCCGGAGCATGCAAATGAAATTGTGCTCGAAACTAGTGCAAAAGTTCTGGAGTGCATGTGATGCATGTATTTGTGAAAAAGAAGGTAGATAAGTTCTGGAGCATCATCAAAAAGATGCAAATGGAGCAACAATGAAATGAAGGTTCTGGAGCATCTCTAAAAGATGCAGCCGGAGCAACAATGAATTGAAGGTTCCAGAGCATCGTTGAAAGATATAGCCAAAGCAACAACAGAATGAAAGTTTCGGAGCATCGCTAAAAGATGCAGCCGGAGCAACAATGAAATGAAGGTTCCAGAGCATTGTTGAAAGATGCAACCAGAGCAGCAATGGAATGAAGGTTCTAGAGCATCGCTGAAAGATGCAGTCGAAGCAACAACAAAATGAAGGTGAAGTGGCAAGACCATGAATTTTGAACTTTGGGAGCTTTGAATCTTAGTGCAGGAACGTCTTCTTAATGTGATGATTTGTTGTACAAGTTCCAGAGCATTGGTATCAGGACCATCAAGTTCCAGAGTATTTGGCATCAGGACCATAAGTTCCGGAGCATCTTAGGAAGGTGCTCCAGAAGTTATTTTTCTCCTTATAAGAAGTCTTGCAAAAAAAACAAAAATTAGCTAAGTCCAAAAAGAAGAAGAATTAATTTGAAAATAA
Source organism: Sequoiadendron giganteum (assembly GCA_007115665.2). NCBI lineage: Eukaryota > Viridiplantae > Streptophyta > Pinopsida > Cupressales > Cupressaceae > Sequoiadendron > Sequoiadendron giganteum. Next base: position 528,990,953 of record CM021105.1, read on the forward strand.
AATATCTTAGTATACATGTCTTTTTATTACACATTTTCAAAATATATGCAAAATTTTATTTTATTTTATTTTAATTTTAATTTTTTTTATAGTAGAATTTTTACCAAATAGACTCTGCATCGACAGAGTCAATGCATTGGACCTCACCTTGCATTTCTACCAGTTTTGAAAATTCCTCCCTATTAACAGGCTTATGGTAGATACGTAAGCGATGACCATTGACTAAGAGGGTTCGCGTATCACCATCAATTGGTTTCAACTGAACTATGCCATTTGAAAAGACCTTCAATATCTCATAAGGCCCCAACCAATGAATCCTGAGATTTCCTCTATGATCTTTGTATCTTGAATCAAATAGTAGGGCCCAGTCTCCATTATGGAACTCCTTCTCTTTAATATGTTTGTCATGCCACACTTTTCGTTGATGTTGAATTAGTTCAATTTGATGGACAGCGTCTAAGCAAAGCTAATCCAATTTGCTTAATTGCAGAACTTGATCAACTTGGGCTCATTTCAAATCCAGACCTAATTTCATAGTTGTTCGCAGAGTTTGAAGTTCAAACTCAATGGGAAGAAGAGGTTTCTTCCCAAAAATGAACTCATAGGGGCTGAATCTAGTTGTGAATTTCTATGTTGTGTTATATGCCCAAACAGCTTCAAGTAGTTTCCTGGCCCAATCTTTTCTTCCTAAGGAAATTGTTTTTGTTAAAATGTTCTCAAGTTCTCTATTAGTTACTTTCACCTAGCCGTTTTCTTGAGGGTGGTAAGGGGATGACTTGCTATGGCTTACTTGAAAATGGTTGGTGAATGCCAAGAGCACTTTGGACATGAATTGGGGTCCCTAATCAGTGACGATAGTTTGAGGGGCTCCAAATTTAAGGAAGATTTTATTATAGAGGAATTCTGCAACTTGCTCTTCCCTAGGTACTCGTAAGGCTTGAACTTCTACCCATTTCGTTAGGTAATCAGTGGAAACCAATATGTATTATTTCCCTTGAGAGGAAGGATCTATGGGTTCGATAAAATCTAACCCCCATTTTTCGAATGGTTCGAGCACTACCTACGACAGTAAAGGCATCTTCGAAGAAGCAGTTGGTCTTCCTATTCTCTAACATTCATCACAAAAATGAACATAGTTCTTAATATCCTTATGCATTGAAGGCCAATAGTATCTGATGCCTAAAATTTTATGGGAAGTTCTTTTTGCAGAGTAGTGCCCTCCTGAAGGATCATCGTGACAGGCCCTTAGAATGTTGTACATTTTGTTAGCTCTGACACATCTCCTCAATACCATATCAGGTCCACAAAGAAATAGAATTTCGTTTATCCATTTAAATGGGGTACTTTCCCTGATAAGTCATTTCCTTTGCTTCGACGTGAACCCTGGGGGTACCTCAAAGGTAGCTAAATAGTTAGCAATGTCTGCGAACCAGGGTGACTTTACAAAAACAATGAACAGATTCTCATCTGGAAACTCATCTTGTATAGGCGTACTGTCACCCTCTTCCTATTTGATTCACGATAGGAAGTCTACAAGTACATTATATTTCCCTGGCTTGTCAAGGATTGTGGCATTAAACTCTTGAAGGAGTAATAACCACCTCATAATCTGACCATTAACTACAGGTTTGTTCATTAGGTATTTTACAACTGAATGGTCTGTATAAACTATAACCATATATCCTATAATATAGTGGCAAAAAATTTTAATGGCATGAACAACAGCCAAGAATTCTTTTTCTGTTGTCGTGTAGTTTCTCTCTGCAGATGTAAATTCTTACTGATAAAGTATATGGCATATCTATTCTCATCTTCTTGTCCCAGTACTACACCAATAGTGTCATTAGAAGCATCTGCATAAATATGGAAGGGAAGACTCCAATTTGGCCCTCTCAGTACAGGACCAGAGACAAGCTTTTCCTTAATTGTTTCGAATGAAAGCTGACACTTAGGTGTCCAAACGAACTCTACTTCTTTCTGTAAAAGAAAGAACATAGGAGCTGCTATTTTCCCAGAAGCCTTCTATGAACCTTTTGTAGTAACCAGCATGTCCAAGAAAAATTTGAACATCTGTTTGTGTTTGAGGGATAGTCAACTATTGGATGACTTCAATTTTCTTGGGATCAACCTTTATTCCGTCAAAGGAAATATGATGACCCAAGACTATTCCTTGTTCTACCATTATTAAACATTTTTCATGGCTAAGGAATAGTCTATTTTCCTCACAAACTTGTAAAACTCGGTCTAGGTTCTGAAGAGCTTCATCATATGTTGACCCATAGACCGTAAAGTCATCCATATAGACCTCTACACAGTCATTAACGAGTGCAACAAATATAGCAATAACGGCTCTCTAAAAAGTCATTGGAGCGTTACAAAGTCCAAAGTGGAGCACCTTGTATGCAAATGTGCCCCAAGGGTAGGTAAACGTGGTCTTATCCTGGTCTTCTGGAGCAACCTGTATCTAGTTATAACCACTAAATCCATCTAAAAAGGAGAAATATTTCCTTCCAGCCAAGTTGTCCAGAACCTGATCAACAAATGGTAGGGGAAAATAATCTCGATGAGTGGCTTTATTGAGTTCTCTATAGTCTACATAGATTCTCCATTTCCCATTTTTATTTGGCACAACCACCATAGGTGACACCCATTTACTATCAGAGATAGGATAAATAAATCCTGCACGGAGGAGTTTCTCAATTTCAATTTTGACCAGATCTTTTAATGTAGGATTGAGTCTCCTCTGAGGTTGGTGTATAGGCCTTATAATAGGATCAATATAAATGTGATGTGTACAAACACTTGGGTGAATTCCCCTCATGTCCGTGTAATCCCAAGCAAAATCTTTAGACCTTCTTACCAATACATTGAACAATTTATCCTCTTGTTTTTTTGTCAGCTAGCTATTGATGTTTAAAGTTTTTCCTGGTAATAGCATAATCGATTGGGCCAGAGTGACAGTATAAATTGGTCACAACAAGGTGTTGAGAGGACAACTATGAGGTATAAGTCAGTCAAACCTTGTGATATCTTCAAAGAAATGACTTGTTCTAGGGATCATGTTAGCTAAGGGACAAGGCATTCCCATTGTTACATAAATTTGTTCCATATCGCTTATATCAATTGGTTGATCGAGAATTCTTGGAGCATCCATTGCTTCTTCCTCATTCAGGCTTATAGCAAGGTGTGCTACATCATTTACTAACTCATCCTCTAGTTCTTCTCCATGTTGTTTAATTACTACCATGGCAAGCAAGGCCAAACTATCCGGACCATTAGATTCTTTTGGTTCATCAACCCAGACCTTTTCATACTCAGTAGGTTTAGTAGGGGATATAAAAACAAACGTTTACTATCTTGACCATGAGAAATGGTCATTCCCCCTTCTCTGCAATCAATCTTAGTGGCAACAGTGGCCAACCATGGTCTTCCCAAAATTATTGGATAGCTATCTTTGGGCGTAAGCGACTGGATTACCTGGAAGTCGACTAGATATTCCCATCCATCAACTTTGAGAAAAATGTTTTTAATGACGCCCTTTGGGATGGCTATAGATTGATTTGCCATTTGTAAGACTGTGGTTGTAGGACGTAAATCAGTTAGACCTAGTTTTTCCATTACATCCATAGTCATTGCATTAATAGCTGCTCCTAGATCCACTAGTGCATTTGGTATTGCTACCTCGTTAATTGTAACGATTATAAGTGGACTCCCAGGATCATCGTATTTTGGAGCAATAGTTTTTCCAGACAAAAAATCAGCTAAATAGCCATCAATATGAACGGTATTTATCTTCTTTGGCTTCCTTCCTGGTGTTTTAATACATAGTTGTTTTATTAACTGGTTTAACTCAAGAATTTCCTTTATTGCCTGCAATAGAGGAACCTCAATTTGCAGCTGGTTAATTTCCTAAATTAATGTAGTTTCAGAAGCCATAGTTATTTCCAGAGTATCTTCCAGAGTCATTGATTTTAGACGTTTCGGATATGGTGCCATCGTTTTCTCTTTTGGAATGGAATCCTCCCTATGTTGACTCAAGGACTGACCTTCCTCCCCTTGAGATAAATCAACAACTCCTGCTACTGAAAAAGGCTCTTTATCTTTGGAGGAAGTGTCCTCATTAGGAGACATGTCTTTTAAAGGATTTTTAGGGTATGGTTCCTCCACTATTTCTTCAATAGTTGGGGGTTGAAGAGTTCTACTTGAGCGCAACTGCACATTTCCATAATGTATCGCATTAAGTCTTGTAACATTTTCATGTTCAGTAGATTAGACTAGCGTATTCGGGCAATTATTCTTAGGGTTGCGAAGCGGTTGTGTTGGAAGCTGAGGTTGATTTACTTGTTCATTCTGAGGAGGGTTTTGAGCTTTCAGTAATAAATATTGTTGTTGATTCCTCCCAGGTCCAGTATAAAATTGATTTTGTCCCTGATTCCATTGGGGGGCAGCATGTTGTTGTGGTTGGTTTGACCACTCCCGATTTCTCCATGTTTGAGTGGCCCATTCGGGGGATCCCCAATAAGGAGTTCCCCAATTAGGTTGTGGTGGAGGTGACTGATTCCAAGATGGAGTCCATTGATTATGAACCCAGTTATTTTGTGGTCTCCATGCAAGATTGGAATTATGTCCATAAGAGAAGTTACCTCCTTGACGTTGGTTTAACACGTTTATCTCCTCTTCAACCTAAATATATTTTTTCTTAGTATTCTTAATATCAGATAGAAGCTCACACTGATTGGTAGGATGGTTTTGTTCATAGAGTTGACAAACATTGAATTTTTCTAAAGGACACTCACGCAACAGGTGTTTGTTTCGACACCTGGGACAATAGATTGACAAGGTCTCTAGGTTGCAAGTTTTAGCTTGTATGCCATCTAATGTAGTGTTCAGCTGAATGAGAATTCAGATTTGCTATTTCTTCGCGGAGCTTACCTATCTCGTTAGACCCTTTAAAAAGATTAGTTTTATGGATTCCTCCTTGAGTACGGGAGAAATTTTGACATAATTCATATATTCCCTCAAGGGTTAGTTGAGACACGTCACCTTTTCCCATCAAATCAAGACTTCTTCTAGCGTCGTCATCAAGTCCCTTAAGAAATATGGTTTTGAGAATCTCAACACTAATGGCCTCTTCTCCACATCATTTAGACAGGAAAAGGAACCTATCGAGATAGTCGTTTAAACTTTCATCCTTATTTTGTCTTAGTTTAAACAAATCTTTCTTACAATCACTCACCCTACAGTAACTCTGGTATTTCTGCAAGAATTTTTTTTCCATTTCCCTCCAAGATGTTATACTGTGAAAACCTAGTACCATGAACCAACGCATTGCTAAATCTTTTAAAGTAGAAGGAAAGAGCTTCAACTTCTGGTTATCATTTTTATAGTCGTAAGTTTGACACAGAACATTAAATTCAAAGAGAAATTGGTCTGGATCTTCCGAGGATAAACCATAGGATGTTGGAAGGAAAGCTGGGGAAATGTTCTTCATCGTAGTATAATCATCTGCATCCAAAGTAATAGGATATGTAAACGTTAGAGGAGGCTGAGGTTCATTGTGGTTAGGTTCATCCCTACGATCTCCCATGATGTTCAGAGGAATCTGCTCCTCAAAGACAATTTCCTCGGTAACTAGTTGTTCTACCAGTTGATCTTCAGGTAAATAGTGGAAAGCCACAAGGGGAATAGGCTCAAATAATTCTTCAAAATTATTGTCGTCTGAGCCTTGGGCCTCCCTAGGTATGATTGGTATGTATTTTGGGGGGGTCTTTGGTATAAATCGTCTGTGGGGCCTCTTTTTCTAACCATGCAAAAAAGGAATCTGACGGTAGAATTTTGGCCTAAAATGAGGTATTCAAACCGTCTCCTAGTAACACTTAAGCAAGAAAGATATTTTAGATCCCCGACAACGACGCCAAAAAGTGATAGGCTGTTATTAGGTCCCATTACTTTAGAATATAAAATGTCAATAAGTCGACCGAGCAGTGTCCAAGGCAGTTTGCGAAAGAAGATAATTTAGATAACTCATCTTAGATTTTCTATTTTTCTTTAAACTACTAAAATCAATTTTAATCTAAGGCCATTTAATTACTTAACGAGAAAATAATTTATTCTAGGAAAATTGGAAATATTAAACTAGAAAGCACAAGATAACTAATTTAGAAAGCATAACAACTAAGCTAGAAAGCATGGGAATAAATAAACTAAACAATTGATAAACTACGGAAGTGGAAAAATAAGTAAATAGACCATGAAACATTTTCTTGAACAGTAAAAGATTCTAACAGCTGCAACGAATAACTCATAATAATTGAAAACAAAGAGTACTCTAACACTTCAGACTCAACAACTGACAGACTTAATGGTTTTCTACCGAATAGTTATCTATGTAACAAACAAAACAACATAACAGTAAGTACTTATCTATTTAAGCTTTTTTCCCTCGAGTGGCCAACTCGCGGGTTATCACTTCATTCACAAATCACATAAACTATAAGTTTTGAAGTCCTTCCATTAAAAATAAATTATCATCCATGGTTCAACAACTCCAAAATTGATAGAAGATAGTTCTTTTATTCATCAATACTCGGAGATCATGTTAACAGTATTACATTACTATTGAGTGTCTCTTTCAACGTTAGGAAATTACATTCTTATAGAAAAAATTGTAACTAAATCCTAGATTCCAGATGGCATGGATAGCCATTGAAAAATTCTATAACAACTTTTAACTAACTTCCTTAACTTTAAAACTCATAAACATAAAGAAGGCTCGAGACGAGCCATGAAGTTTCTGATTAAAGATCATAACAAAAATTAAATAAACAACAACTATATCTTCGGTTCATCAGCTTGATGTTCAGGAGCAGGTTCGTAGCATGCATCTTCAATCGTCATTAAGGCACATGCTATTCCAAACATTTTGTAACTGCTGCAAGATGACCAATTATTGCCCTACAAAAACACTCAAAATAACCCATTAAACCCGTATTGATAGATTACTTTAATTGATCATAAGAAATAAAGTTTGCATAACTTTCCTTAAAGATAAGCAATTATTTCTCCTAAAGTTTAATCAACTGGCACAAAATAAGGATTGAATTTGTATAAATAGGCTTTTCTGGCTTCATTAAGATGAGGTTATTTTTACCTCATCAGTTTAGGACATAGAGCACATCCACTTTTTACAAGCCTCTCACTCAAGGATAGCCCTAAAGATCTCAATGCAAAGGAGAGAGTCTTGCAAGAGGGTTGTTCTAGGAGCTAAATACAAGCTAATAAGGGGTTCACCACCAAGTTTAGACTTGGAAAGATAAATGAAATGCAAGATGCAACACTAAACCCTAAGTCAATGCAATGACCTAGAAAAGTAAATGAAACTGAACAAAAAGTAGTAAGATGAATGGTGTGCACTTAGAAATCTAAAAAATGACTAGAAGGAATTCTAGAACACTGGAAAATTTGACTTTAATGTTGACTGGGACTCATTTGCCAAGTTGGGCGAGTCAGTCTAGAATCTGGGTTTTTGTGTGGGAATAGGAATCTACCAAATGGGTGTTTGAATCCACAAAAATGTGAATTTTGATTGAAACTAGGACTCATTCGCCAGAAGTGGAAAATCAGTCCAGTTAGGGCTTTTTGAAGCTTCAAAGTTTGAATCTTCTCCCCTTAGTCTGCTCAATCTACCTCTGCAAGTTTTTGGATCCGAATCTCTATAAACTAGCCTGTAGGTGTTCTCCAATGTTCTCCAAGGCTTGATGACAACTTTGACAACTTTGAACAATTTGAAAACTTTTCTTGAATCTTTCTCCTTAGAAAATCTGCAACCTAGACCTACAAATCACACATAAAGGAGAGGGAAAAATGTTGGGTTAGTGGATAGGGGTTTGCCTTGGTCAAACCCCATTTTGGTAATCAAACCTTGAAATAGAATGAAATAGTAATGGAGAATGATGAATGAACAAGATATGATGTTACAACTCACCAAACTGTATGAATAGGATGTTGCAAACATGTGTGAAATGGCTCTAATGGATGTAGATCTTGACTCTTGCTTGAAGGTGATAGATCTTGAATTGAACACTTGCTTGAATCATAAACCCTAGATCACAATTGTTAGCTCAAAAACAAACATGATGCATGAAGTCTTTGACATGACGATCAATGCTTGAATAATTCTCTAAAATGCTTGATAATCTTCCTTTGAATGCTTGAATGCTCTTGTGAACTAAATTATGCTAGTATTAATGCTCTCACAAAAGTCTTAGGTCACTTGATTGCTTGCTAGGATTGATCTTATGAATGCTTAGATGAAAATGAGTGAAAGAACCTTGTATTTATACTCAATTATGAAAGAATTCTTGAAGTTACAACACTACAAGCCGACATCAAATCTAGGAGGATAAAATCCCACCAAGAATTTGAATTAATTTTTATTTTGGGCCACACGAGCCTCATTCGCCCAAGGTGGCGAATGAGTCCCATTAGGCATAATGTATGGGACCAAAAATAAAAATGCTTAGAAATGTATGAAACCAAGTCTAGGACCCAAAAATCTAGGTAGGACTCATTCACCCAAGGTGGCGAATGAGTTCCAAATCACTAAATCTGGTCATTCAAGCCTAAATCACCTAAATTATGATTAGGTAATTATTTATGTCAGGATTATCCTCAAAAAGATACATTAAATGAGGCTTGTGGATGCAATTTTAAGGCCAATTAAAGCATAAGTAAGCCCAATTATTAATGAAACCCTAAAAAAGTGTGAAAGTGTGTTGCAACACTTTACATCACTTTAGATAAGGTAGGATTAAGGTTTATTAGGTGTAGTTAATTCATAAAACCTTAGAAAAGTGTGAAAGTGTGTTACAACACTTCACAACACTTTAATAAGGTACCATTTAAATTCATTAGTTCACAAGGGCCCAAGACCTAATGTGAATGTTTCAAACACATTACAACACTAAATCAAGGCACCATTAAGCCCAATTCAACAAGGAGGGACCAAACAAGTGTGAGAATGTCACCGATGATATTTTTTGACACTACATTTAGCCCCCACTTTAGTGAGAGGATGAACTTGATTCAAAATCACACTAAAGTAGACAAATCCACTTCAAGAGGGGTTCAAATGCACCAATTCCAGTAAGATGAGATGACAATGATCAAGAGGGGTGATCAAGCCCCCAGGATCAAGATCCCATGACAAACCAACATAAGCACAAATGAACACACATGAAAATGATATAAAGAGCAACAACAAAACATAAGCATGCACTATCAAAGACATAAAGAAAATGAAATAAAATGAAAAAGAAAAGGGGTGGATCAAACTTTGACCATTTGTCCATCATGATGTGGATCAAATCTAGGTTGTTTGTTCGAAAAAATGCATACTCACTCTGAGGCAACAAAACTTCAGGCTATCTACTAGGTGAGAAGTCCAAGAAGGTGAGAAGCATACACTCATGGCTGGTGTTCTCACTCACACACACGCAAGTGGCTAAGGGAAAGTCATGCCCTCATTTGGCTTTCCATCAAAACATACCAAAGTTATACCTTCTGATAACTTTGATAAGGTTGCACACAATAATGATTTTTGAGCTTCATGAGACAAGCAAAACTTCGTATGCTTAGAACTCATGAACAAACTAGATGGATCCACAGGCATGCAAGCTATATTATGTAAGGTGGCCATGCAAATGCAAATGAAAAATGAAAAGAATGTTCAAAGGATTCTTGCTCAGTTCATCCGAGGTCGTTAACTTAGGGAACATTGTGCCTAATATCTCCAAGAGAAGACCAATCAAAGAATAGAAGATTCATAACTTAGGGGATGCAATGTGTCACATCAAGGTACTAAGAGGAATGTAATATGCTAAGAAAGATCACGCTTCTAAAACATACCACACCCAATTTCATTCACAAAGAAAAAAATACATCATATAAAGTAAGAAGACTGCACCATGAACCGTGAAAAAGAAAAAAAATATAAAATAATGCCAATATATGCCCCCACTTTAAAGAAATTGCTAAACACCATGTTGTGAGCAATTAATTTAAAGTAGCAAATGATAAATGCAAACAAGAAGGACATGAGAGCTAACTTGGAAAGCCCTATGCCAATTCATATGTTTCCAAGTGACGCTACATCATGTGAAGGAAAAGGAAAAGAGAAGGGTTTCCTCCAAAAATTAAAACACCAAAAATATAAGGGATCTATGGATTTGGGATCAATATGTTCTTGCTACAATGATTTTAGAGAGCTCAAAATTTTCATCATTCCCCAAATACATATAGAACTAGAAGAATGACACAAAGAGAGTGAAAACAAGGAAAAACCTTTTGGGTCAACATGGAAGAGACATGAATGTATCAATGCCTTGTGTCATCCCCAAAAGGAAAACACGAGACAAAGAAAAGATAAAAGGAAAATATTTTGGGTCAACATGAAGGAGACATGAATGTCTCAATGCCTTGCATCGTGCCCAAAAGGAAAACACAAGACAAAGAAAAGTGAAAAGATGTACGACATAACGAAGAATGTAGGTACAAATAGAGGAATGCCACAAAGAGAGAGAGACATCAAACAAAATATCACTGGGGATTATATTACACACATGTAATCACATAAAAAAAATAATGAAAAAGAAATAATGTAAAGAGACTAGTAAGGCACATGCATGTCAACCTAAAGCAAGTTGTTTGCATCCCAATTGTGTTCATCATATATCGAAGGTGGGAAACTAGCCAAAGGGAAAATAACAAGTGCTGAAGTAGGACCATCGCTAGGTTCAACACTCTTCTTAGGAGAAATGTCGTTTAAGCTCATGGAAGAGGAAAACAATGTATTCAATTCATTATGCACCTCTTCATCAATTTTAGCAGCTTCCTCATCATCATCCAAATTAATCATGACAGGAGGTTAAATGATAATATCCAAGGAAGGGTTCAACTCTTGTTGTGATTGTTGTATTGGATTGCTTTTTTATAGGGTGGGGGTAGGGTCATGATGCATTGCTTCAGTCAAGTTTGGATTGTGATTTTCTTTATTTATTTCTTCATGCAGTTTGTGAGCAAGGGCATGACATCTACGCCTATGCTCTCAAGCACATATGTTTTGTTTAGTTTGGTTTTCAAGTTGCATTTGTGTAGCAACGGGTTGATCAACCATAGGTTTCTTTTCTTCCCTAAGGGGAGAAACGAAAGGAACCATGGGAGGTTGTTCAACCACTTTCTCTTTGACTTTGTAAAATTGTTTTATTCTAGAATGTGTGACGGGATTGTTTTCATTATCTCTTGGTCATTTGTAGGAGGTAGGTGAAGTTTCTATCTTAGGTTGGTCTTGGTTGTTTTGGATTTATTTAGGCTCAATCATGGTTTCTTCTAGGATGGTAGGCTCGATTGTAGGTTGAGGCATGTTTCAGAGTGATAATTCTACTATCTTCTTTGCATTAAACTTTTGACAGGACAAGAAAAATAAGTCTTCTCATGGTTTTATAGGCTCTATAGGCTCGGGCCAAAATAAATCTAAGGAAAATTTTCCACAAGAGGACAAAGGATTAAAGCCACTATGATGTATAGTAAAGATTCCATCGTGAAAGGGAAAATTTAAGCATTTATGCACAACTGAAGGGATGAAATTCATGGAGTGAAGCCATAGGTAGCCTAACTTCACACAAAATTGGTCTGACTGTGGGATGATGGAGAATGATATATCTAATGTTTTCGGTCCTATTTGCAAAGTAAGAGTGATCGATCCCATCGTAGGGTAGGCAAAACCATTATGCATCTTGATCCATGCTTTCAGTTTATCATATATGTCTTGATAGAGTTCGTGAAAAAGTAAAAATTCCTTAGTGATCACATTCTCTCCATAGACAAGATCTATTAGTATCCCATTAGTGGGCTTATCATAAATAGGACCGACTATGTAAAGAGGACCATCAGGTGCATGCTAAGTATATCTTTAGAGGAGAAAAAAATGTCGAGGATTTTTAGTTTGGCCCTTACAAGGAATGATGTCTATCACTCCTACCATATCATCCATAGGATCATCATCGATAGGCTCATCTTGAATGGTATCATTATTATCATCATTAGTATCAAAATTCATCACATCATTCTTTGTAGTTTCACTAGCTTTGACAAATGAAACATTATGATTAGGCATGGGGTTGGTAAAGATTTAAAAAATTTGGTTAGGAGGGGCAATAGACTTATTTTTGTGATCATTAACACCTCCAATGGAAAGACGGCTGAAATCAATGAGGTCTTGCACTAAATTTTTAAGACACTTACAATGTTTTGTGTCATGTCCATTTTGTCAATGATAATGGCAATGAGCATTTGATCTATAGCTTGTAGGTAATGGTTTACTAGGATCAAGTGCTTTAATGGCGGGTAGGGTAATCATATTTTGTTCTATGAGTTGTGACATTGTATTATGAAGGGTATCGGGTAAGGGAGTGAATTGTCTTTTCGGGTCCCCATAGCTAAAGGGTATCATGGCTTTAATAACATTTACTTGGTTATTGACATTCTTAGTTGTTTGTTGAGGGGGATTGAATTGAAGGAAACCTTTATGCTATTTTCTAAAAGGTTGGGAATTGATTTGGTTTGTGGGCTTGGATTTCTCAATTCGGCTAGAAGTGGATTTTGTATCTCGAAGACTAACCGAATTTTGATAATCACGGAGGGCAGTACACAAATGCATAAAGGATGGGAATTTCATCATTGTGAGCTTATTTTGAATCTTGCTTTGCAAATTTTCTATGAACATCTTTTTAAGGTGAGGATCGAGAACCTTGACATCGATTTGGGAATAAAGCAATTGATAGTGTGAGATAAAGTCAGTTATCTTTTCATCTTCTTTTTTCTTGAATCTCATCAAATCAGCCAAGGTCATCTTAGGAGTCATATGCACTTGGAAATGATTGAAAAATTCCTCAACAAGTTCATTGAATGAATGAATTGAGTTTTTCGGTAACGAAGAGAACCATTCCAAGACAATATCTTTCAATGACCTAGGAAAAAGCTTAGCCAAAAGTTTATCATCAAGGACAAAGTCACTACACAATGTGGTATAGGCATTAACATGGTTAGAAGGATCTCCCTTCCCTCCATATTTCTCAAATCTAGGCACCTCTACACCTTGTGGCATCAGTGTTTGCAATATCTCCAAGGATAATGGGATGCTTTTAACATAATATGTAGGTGGGTCATTTTGATTTTGGTTGATGGTGGAAATCTATTTTTGAAGGGATGTTATGGTTTGGAAGAGATGATTTATGAGAGGGTAATTTATTGTGTTAAAAGATGGAAGTGAAAATGGTGAAGGGGTGTATGTGTTTGAGGGACAAGTGAAAGGAATAGTTATAGGTTGTAAGGTAGTAGGAGATATGACATGTGATGCCACAAAGGTACTAGGGATGCTAGCAGAAATACCCAAAGAAGGAATCACATTACTAGTTTGTTGCATTGTTGTTGTGATTTGAGGGTTGGTATAGGTAGGTATTGAGGCAATTGTTGTGTGAGGAGAAATTTGAGTTCCTCCTTGGCTTGTGACATTGCTTGTAGGTAAAGGACAACTAGTGGTTGAGGTGAGGTTTTTTCCAAATATTTGAACTATGTTTTGCATAAGGTCAAGTTTTTCTTCACTTTTAAACACATGGTGAATGTTATCTATAGTAGGGATGACAATAGTTTAAATGTTGTCATTTTGCACTTGATGTTGTAGGTTTGCTAATTTTTCATGAATGTGAATTATGTTTTCTTGCGAGACACTATCATTCCTTGTTTTAGCATACATCACACTACTTGAAGGCAAAGAGTTGTTAAGGGTATGATCCATACCTAGTGTACTAGTGTCAATACTAGGAGTGAAAGAGCTAGATAACCCAAGATGCACAACGATTGTGCTATCATGGGATGACATGAGTCTCACACTTCATCTCACGACAATATTAGCAATAGGAAACCGAATACTCATGCAAGGGCTTCTAAATGCAAGAGGAATGCAAATGCAATATAAGCTAAGACCAATGAAATGCTTATAATAGAAATTCTAGAAATTGAAATAGAAAGGCAATAACAACAAATAGAAACTCAGAAATAGAGCTTTAAATGCTAGAAAATGCAGTGCAAGATCTTCACCAGGACTAATTTGTCCAAGGTGGTGAATGAGTCCCAATGAGGATTTTTTTCAAATTTTTTAGAAAATTTCAGTTGGATTTTATGCTTTTTATGTTTTATGATCTGTATCTTAGATGAAAATGCAAATTTTGTTTGATTTTCAATGAAACGAGATGCAAAAATGCAAGCTATATGAGCTTTCATCAATACAAAATTTGAAACCCTAGAATGCAAATCCTAATGCAAGCCAAATCTAGGATGACAATGCACTCCAAATCAAAATTATGATTTTCTAAATGTAGGTTCACCAAAATGAAAGGTGGAAAATTTGTTTCTTTGGCTAGGTTTTAGGACCTATAAGAACAATCTTCACTAACTTTCACTCAAGAACAAACCCTAAAGATCTCAATGCAAAGGAGAGGGAGATCTTGCAAGACGGTTGTTCTAGGGGCTGAATACAAGCTAATAAGGGGTTCACCACCAAGTTTAGACTTGGAAAGATAAATGAAATGCAAGATGCAACACTAAACCCTAATTCAATGCAATGACCTAGAAAAGTAAATGAAACTTAAAAAAAAGTAGTAAGATGAGTGGTGTGCACGTGGAAATCTGGAAATGACTGGAAGGAGCTCTACAACATTAGAAAATTTGATTTTAATGCTAATTGGGACTCATTTGACAAGCTGGGTGAATCAGTCCAAAATCTAGGTTTCTGTGCGGGAATAGGAATCTGCCAAATGGGTGTCTAAATATGCAAAAATATGAATTTTGACTAAAACTGGGACTCATTCACCAGAAGTGGTGAATTAGTCCAGTTAGGGATTTTTGAAGCTTCGAAGTCTGAATTCTTCTGGCGAATGAGTCCAGTTAGGGATTTTTGAAGCTTCGAAGTCTGAATTTTCTCTCCCCAGTCTGCTTAATCTACCTCTACAAGTTTTTGGATCTGAATATTTGTAAACTGACCTATAGGTGTTCTCCAATGTTCTCCAAGGCTTGATGACAAATTTGACAACTTTGAATGATTTGACAACTTTTCTCCAATCTTTCTCCTTAGGAAATTTGCAACCTAGACTTGCAAATCACACATAAAGGAGAGGGAAAAATGTTGTTGGGTTAGTGGATTTGGGTTTGCCTCGGTCAAACCCCATTTTGGTAATCAAACCTTGAAATAGAATGAAATAGTAATGGAGAATGATGAATGAACAAGATATGATGTTGAAACTCACCAAACTCTATCAATAGGATGTTGCAAACATGTGTGAAATGACTCTAATGGATGTAGATCTTGACTCTGTAGACACATAAAAATGGCCTAGACCCACAAACCACATTTTTCTATATCATGCTTCATCTCAACATAATTAAAATATTTAATTATGTCCTATAGTCCAATGTCAACTATTAATTAAATAATTCTTAATTATTTAATTAATTCACCTCTTTTATTCCTCCTGACTATTTAAATAAATAAATTACATTTATTATTTAAATACGTCGCTAATTGCTAATGTCACTCTATAATTAAATAAATTCCTAAATTTATTTAATTATTACTTCCTCATGATTATTAAATAAATAGATCTTATTCATTTATTTAATACGTCATTAATTATTTATGTCTTCTCATAATTAAATAAATTCTTATTATTTATTTAATTATTATCCTCTCCAACATTCTTTCTAATTTTAAATAAAATCATTTATTTAAAATCACCCACTTTCTAATTTTCCTCCACAATTGAATAAGTTTAATTATTTAATTGTCTTATTGATTTTCTTTCTAAATTTAAATAAAAGCATTTTATTTAAATTGGCAACTTCCCTTTTTCCAAGTAAATAATTTTAAAACTATTATTATTTACTGTCACATGAATTCACCATTTTGGAATTAATTTAAAATATTAATTTCAAAATAGCATTTCTCTCCACAAAGTAAGTTATTTCTAAAATAACTTGATTTTCTAAATCGCATCCTCTTGTTCAATCTTTATCTCTTGATTTTTACTAATTTCATCTCAATGTCACGTTTATTCTCCACCATTGATTTAATTTCCTAAATTAAATCTTGTCCACACATTTGGGGATCTTTACCCTAACCTTAATTGAGAGTTGCCTTATTGAATCTTGACCTTTGATTCTAGGGTATTTCTCAATCTATCATCTCATATGTCCGTTCAAGATTGCATTTTCTATAAAATGACAATCTTGATCTCATTTTTGGGATCCATCTCTTATTATTATTGAGTAATATCATTATTGTCATCATATCATCTTTTAGGCTTTATTAATTGTTTGCATACTAGAAATTTCTATTTTGTATTTAGTTTACTAAAGAAATCCTTCAAAGGCATTGCTTAAGGGCTAGACATATAGATTGTGCTCACAAATCTGAGGGCATCCATCATCACAACAACAAGCTTAAGGAGGTGCAATGGAAGTCAGCCATGGAGTATTAAATGGGTGAGATATTTCTGGTTTCCTTCATTTCTTGTTATTTTCTCCTTATGCATTCGATTGCTTGATGTTTATTATGCATGTGTTACTAACCCTATTTTGACATTGCAGAAATTATACCATCATTATAGACTCTTTCTTGAAGGTGATAGATCTTGAATTGAACATTTGCTTGAATCATAAACCCTACATCACAATTGTTAGTTCAAAAACAAACATGATGCATGAAGTATTTGACATGATGATTGATGCTTGAATAATGCTCTAAATTGCTTGATAATCTACCCTTGAATGCTCTTATGAACTTAATTATGCTAGTATGAATGCTCTCACAAAAGTCTTAGGTCACTTGATTGCTTGTTACGATTGATATTATGAATGCTTAGGTGAAAATGAGAGAAAGAACATTGTATTTATACTCAATTATGCAAGAATTCTTGAAATTACAACACTACAAGCCGACATCAGATCTAGGAGGATAAAATCCTACCAATAATTTGAATTAATTTTTATTTTGGGCCACATGGGACTCATTCACCAAAGGTGGTGAATGAGTCCCATCAGGCATAATATATGGGACCAAAATAAAAAAAGCTTAGAAATGAGTGAAACACGTTCAAGACCCAAAATCTAGGTGGGACTCATTTTCCCAAGGTGGTGAATGAGTCCCAGATCACTGAATATGGGTCATTCAAGCCTAAAACACCCAAATTATGATTGGACAATGATTTGTGTTGGGATTATCCTAAAAAAGATACATTAAATGAGGCTTGTAGATACAATTTTAAGGTTGATTAAAGAATAAGAAATCTAAATTATTAATGACAACCCTAGAAAAGTGTGAAAGTGTGTTACAACACTTTACAACACTTTAGATAAGGCAAGATTAAGGTTTATTAGGTGTAGTTAATTAATAAAACCTTAGAAAAGTGTGAAAGTGTGTTACAACACTTCACAACACTTTAGCAAGGTACCATTTAAATTTATTAGTTCATAAGGTCCCAAGACCTAATGTGAATGTGTCAAACACATTACAACACTAAATAAAGGCATCATTGAGCCCAATTTAGCAAGGAGGGCCCAAACAAGTGTGAAAATGTCACCGATGACATTTTTGGACACTACAGTTATCTATCTCAATTCTCTCTCCTCTAGATCTACCCCTTCTCTATCTAACTTATCTCTCTCCACTATCTACTTGTGTTTCTCTATCTCAACTTTCTATCTATCTCCTTGTTACCTAATTATGCTTTTGAGCCCAATAAGGTTAGGCTGGGACAACATTGATGTTTTCTACTTTATAGAAAGAGAAAGGGATACAAAGGATTTTGCTAAAAGTTACTCATGATCATAAAAATAGTGCCATGAAATGAATTTTGAATTTTCATTATGCAATTTTGCTTTATAGAAAAGAGGAATAGTACACAAATGTTTGCATAAAGTATCTATTTAAATTCATTATAAGAAATATGCTTATAAGTTTCTTGCACAAGCCATTGGAGTAACTGAATGAGATACAATAAAAGACAAGATGTACATCCAAAAGTAAAAGACATGTAAAAGAGAAGGGATCCATCATTTCTTGAATGATAAACCCCATTTGTTGATCAGCTGCATCTTTGATTCCTTTGTTGATAGCTCCATAGGTGTCTGCAAGGGATAGAGAAAGTGATGTTAGAGCTCAATATTCCATGTCTCTTATATGTCAAACCAACAAATATATAACTTGTCTCTTGAAATGCATCAAATCAGACAGTTAAGAGTTAAGTTGTCTCAAGATTAGATACACAGTTATCATGAAGATCCAAGAAAAGTAAAGGTCATCCAATCATCATGAGAAGCTTTGGGCTTCTTAGTTTTCTTAACTTATTTGTTGATTGTGCAAGTTCAGGTATAATCTTATCATATAAATCAACAGGAGCATCCAATACAAGGTAAAGGGAAATCACCCTTTGAAATTACTACATTTGAGGATGAAAGAGGAGTAGTTTTCAACTAAGAGTAAAGATAATTTGTAGACTTGTTAATGGGAAACAAGGAGAAGGATAGTCCATACCATTGAGGAGACTTTTGGATTGTAGAAAAAGTTATGAAAAGGATCATCAAAAAGCCTTGACAGTCACAAAGATTGAAGATGGTTAATAGTCTTGACTATTAAAAGTACATTCCTCATGTAATAAGGAGGATAGGTCTTCATTTTCAATGACAATCCAATCATCATGAATGTGGGGTGGGTCTAATATTGTGAGAGGGTTTCTAAGGAAATCAAATAAGTAAAGAGTGGTAGTGCAAGGAGTTGAGAAAGAGGATAGATAGTTAGGTTAAATCCTTTATGTCATGCATTATCTTTTGTAAGCAAATAGGTATCAAAGCATGAAGGCAGGTCAAAATGCAAAAATCACAGTGCCTTAGGTGCTTAGAGTTTTCTTAATAGCATTAGGCTATAGGCCAAGTCAAGGTACATCAACAATGGCAGAGATCACCTTCAGTAGAATGATATGTTTCTAAACATATGTTATGAGCCACTGTTATCAATAAATAAGACAATGAATGAAGACTTTTGATCACTGAGAACCTCATGATAAGGAAACCAAGGGACACCTTTGATGTCTATAATAATGATCCATTATTTTTGCAAAACTTTAGATTTTAATAAATAATGAAGTCATCAATGCATTTGCATAGAGGGAGAGCTTCATGGTTTTATGAGATTTTGATCTTAGGTTTAAGAAAGGTAGGTCTGATAAAGCAAGATTGGACAATAGCTAATGATGACAAGTCACCATTAAGGACTACCAAAGATCAATGGGAGGTGATAGCTATATCAAGGAAAAACTAAAAAAGGATGCTAGCTATAATGAAAAAGTAAGCATGAGAATGAGAGCTTTTGAAGACAGTCATCTTGACACCACAAGATAAGGAATATATAGTTATGCAATAAGCAAGTTAAGTTGAGAGAAAACTATGATAGATGGTGGTAGCCTATATAAAGGCCTAGTGGACAGTGAGGACTAAATATTTAGGAGGACAATCTACAATTAAAGAGAAAAAATAGTCACATCCATGCATGGATAGCCATAGAGAAGAGTAGTTTGAGTGATATTTTCATGAATATTTTAAAAGAAGTTTCAGTACCATCATGATAATAGGGCAACCATTAATCACTAAGATAAACATACAAATGACTATGTGTTGGAAGCTTTGCAACATGAGCATGAATTATGGATGGTTGTGTTGGTTGTTCCTATGTTGTAATTGATGTCAACATGGTGATAACTATATGGGAAGTCTACTTGGTTTATCGAAAGTTGTTCTCTTCTGGTAATACCCTTTTGTGATGGATTAGTGTGCTAGTATTTGAGTCCGGAATTCACCACAAGATTTGATATGACTCTAAACTCTTAACCATGTTTTCTTGACTCATTCAGATAGCTATATCCTAGATCTTGAGACATCTTTTGTTGTGAGTAGAAAGTTATCTCTGATAGAGTTTAACTCTATATCCTACTATTGCTCTGTGTTTGGCATATTGTGTGGGAGACTCCGCATTCTACTAAAGTGAAAATTCCTATACTACAAGTTTTTTGATCGTCTCTTTACTGGTAGTATGATAGTAAATTAATATTTTATCAGATTTAGAAGGTGTTTGCTTTGAGGACTATTTGTTGTTTTGGAGAATTATGTTCTAGTCTAGGCCAACTCAATGAATGCAATATATTATGAAGACTAGTTATGTGTTATGGATGATCTAGCCGACTTGGTATAATGCACTACGTGGATACAATGTTTAAATATTATATGGTATCGACGATGAAAGTTTTGATTATTTTGTGTTCATCTAATTAGGTCAACCTAATTGATGGATAAGATATACTTGTATATATAAGATGAAAGATAGAAGAGAGATAGAGTGGGATGTGTGTATGAGAACGAGAAGGAGAAGTGAATGCGAGCAGAGGAGAAGATCAAATCCTAAATGCGTTATCAGTTGTGAACAATACATTTTTATTGAGCGACTACTGTGTGAGGTAGTACTTCTTATTCTAAGCTTCAGTGGAATTGAACCTTGCACATTAAAGGTGTATCCTATTAGTTCAATCTTTTGGTAGTGAGCCACTATCATTGTATCTTGGAGGTTAGCCATATTTTGTACTTAGGAAGGGATCCTTTTAAGGATAGTGAGTCTTGGTAGTGAGCCCCATAATATTTTGTGTTTAGATATAATATATTATGAGTTAACCCTCATCGTGGTTTTTCCCATTTTGGGTTTTCCATGTAAAAATATTGGTGTTTATGTGTATGGTCACATTGACTTGTTTTCATGTTCTCTCTTGTTGATTGAGTCAAAATTGTGATAATGTTTAAATTGATTTTAATATGGTTTTATGGAATACTAATTCACCCCCTCTTCTCAGTATTTCGGATGTTTAACAATTGGTATCAAAGATTGGTTCCTCAGAAGAAGCCTAACAACTTGAGGAAGGTCTTGAAATTTGAGTATGAGAAGTTTTTTCCTTCGAAAATGGTCTCTGCTGAATATTAAGAAGAAATGAAAGTTTTGAAGGGTAGGTTGATAAAATAAAATGAGCACATTGAAAAGCTGCAAAGTAAAAGTATGGAAGCATGTGATCTGTTGACTAAAGGAGAAAAAATCATCTCTAGCTTGTTGCAACAATTAGATGAGAAGAAAAGAACTGAAGAATGTCAGTAAATTGAAATTCAAAGGAAGATGGATGAATGTATAAAGTTAGAAGAAGCATAAATCTTGAGATCTGATCTAGAAAAGGAAAGAAGTTTTGAATACAAATTTAAGATAAGCTCATCGATGCTTGATGAATTGATTACCTCTCAAAGACCAAAAATGGATAAGAGTGGTTTATGGTTTCAAGAAGGTAAGAGTTCTAAAGAAAATAAATCCACTAAGAAGACGCACTACAAAAATACACAAATCAAGGAGCGAAGAATAAATTCCAAAAAAAATCCTGTCAAACGATATGATGCTAAAAGGTATTTATCCTTTAATGGTATTTGTTTTTCTTGCAAGAGATTTGGTCATAAGGCAAAGGACTGCAAAAGTAATGTGAATGATTCCCTATCATTCCCTAGTGAATGTTCTAAGAGCAAGAAGAATGGATATAAAGTTAGTTTGTTGGATAAAAGGGAAAATGGAAAGAAGAATGTTGTTTGTTGTAAGTGCAACAATCCAAAACACCTTGGTAGTAATAGCGGAAGAAATAAAAATATCTATTCGACAAAAAAGAATGTTCAAACCTTTGATCCAGAAGAAATAAGAAAGGAAATGAAAAGGATTTGGAGAAAGGAATCATCAATCTTATCTATACAAGCCTCTGATTCAAGTAATCTTGTTGATCTCTAACTAAAAGTAGTGGCTAAGGGGGGGCAATCATCAAAAAATCTAATAAACCCCCTCATTGGTACTTGTGTCATATCATGATAGAAGTATACTTAATGTGGTAGCAAGGTTAAGGAATTTTCTCAGTGGCATGTGTGAAGGATGAAGTCTTCAGAATTTGAAAGAATGGAGGTGTACACAATTTTTGATATACCTGCAAGTTGAAGCATTTATTACTCAATCAATTAGAATGAAAGGAATAGATTCAGATAATTTTAAAGGCTTATGCATTTTTAGAGAAACATGCAAAGGAAGTTTAGAAGGTAATTCAAAGTTTCAGAGTTTGAAGAAGATACTAGGCAGATTTGAAGTGAGCTCCAGAAGCAGGATATCTATACATTTCTTGTTGGCATTATCAGAGGTATTCATGTTTGCACAACCTTTCACTTTTATTGCTATGGATAATTCAAAGGTTGTGAATTATGCAGATAAGTCGAGGTTGAAGAGATATTTGAGGAACGTGTCAGAATATTTTGTTGGTGCATCCCTCTGAGAGTGTTTCCTACATAAGATATTTATACATATGTTCACAACAAGATTGAAGAGAAGTCATCAGTTCGGTTGAATGTGCTTTGGGAAAGTGAATTGAAAGAGAGCCATGATTCCTATAGAATATTAGTTGAGAAAAGTTGGATTCTTGGAGGAAAGTTCCCTTGTTTTTGACAAGAATTATATTCAAGTAGTGTTGAGCAGAATTCATGATGAATCTCTATGGATAGATGAGGCACATTTGATTTCTAGAGAAGCTATTAGAGATGTGATTGGTTTGTGTTCCTCCAGACCAGTTCCCAAATTGAAGGCTATGTATGAAAAATAAATAATTGAGGTTACAGGTGCAAGTTCTAAAGGGAAAGAGATTGATTTGAGTTCAATTATTGATCTAGTAATAAGGTATGATGCTATGATCATCGGTCACAAATTTTGTATCCCTAAAAATGACCTTACAGTTTCTACTGGTGTGGTGCATACTGTTGTTGATATGGTAATAAGAGGTATGGAGTATGACTTGTGTAAACTACTTTGTATACAACTTTTGAAAAATTTAAAGGAGGTCAAGAAGAGTAAGAAGAATACATTTCAATATGGCAACTTGGTTGTTTGTTTACTCTTTTACTTTTTGATAGAATTACTAGTAATACGAAGGATAGAATGGTCAAATTCAGAGCCTATTTCATATCAAATCAGGAACTCAATGATAAATCTTGGTAGTTTAGATGCACAAGAGTCTTCCCTTGCTGCATTCTTTGGAACATTTAAGACGAGGATGAACAAAAGGTTCAGGATTCCGGTAAGAGTTGTGGAAAGATATTGTTGATGCCAAAAATTGAAAAGGTAACAACCTTTATGGGAAACTCAATTAAAGGGGGGACCTATTGCATTGAACTGAGTAACCTCTAGATTTTAAAGAAGCCAACTTCTTCTATAACTGGGGTTTGAATGGGAAAAGGAAGCAAATATAAAAATAAAATATCTAACTAAGGCAATGCACCAATATTTAGATGTAAAGCACGATAAATCTATTTTATGGATGCAATTTAAGGGCCCATTCAACAATCTGCTATGTCATAGAATTACATAAAATAAATATAGAAGCCTGAATGATTCACTCAATGACATAAAATAATATTCATGCATATTTACTAAAAAGAGGAGTCAAAGACATGATCTAAACCAACAAACTTGCATAAAATTTATAGAAGTTCTACAAATGAAACACTCAGTACCATAATGGCATAGTAAAACTTATCAAATATCCTAAGAAAATAGAGAGGTCAAACAAGGGCACAATCTGTAAGTTATTTTCAATAATCTAAAAGAAATAAAAGGCCTAGTTCTTCCACCAATTTCTCTGTCAAAATCTGAACTCCTGCTTCGAAAGAAGAAGCAATATTTATAATAAAATCCCTAGCCTAGTGAGCTAGTAACAAAAAATATCCTTTGATCATGAGAAATGATGTTTATGGCAATGATTTTCCCCGACCATTGCAATGGAAAAATATTCGAGCCATGAACGAGGTCGCCCCAACATAAGATGCATCCCCTGCGAATGATGGCAGTGGTCCCAACAGAAAAGAGTTTCGACATGTGTCATCCACTTATGACGATAGTTATACTACGTGGCAACTGTTGTGAGGTTATTGATTGCTTCATTCCCCTACACAAAGAAACCTTTAGAATATTCATGTGGCAAGCGGTCGGGGCCTGATGTTCATTCTCCCCTTCATGCGATGCAAACTTGCACGGTGAAGACACGTGGAGGTCTGCCAAACATACTATGCTATAGGTGGGGACCGCCAAGGAATGTGTGAGGGTAGAAGCTACCTGACATGTGGTCGAGGCTTGATAGGGAGGTGACTGGAAGAAGCACTCGGGAGTGCGAACTTCCAACACATGGAAGCATGACGAATACCGTTGAAAAGTGAAGGAAAAAATCCTTGTGAGGAACGCTCGACTGACAAGTGGCAGTATTCAGATAAATCCTTCTGAAAGGCACCCAATGTTGCATTCAACATATGGTGATGGTCGCTACTTAGGAAAAATAAAATAACCCGAAGGGAGCTTGGGGAAATTTATATTCACAACTTTTGGTGACTTATCAGGGGCATTTCACCCGCAGAATGAGGAACCCAAAAATTTATGGTTTGCAGACCAGAGCCTTCTTCATTGGGCGATGTGACTAGAGCTTAGAGAGAGTGGTCTACAGAGGTAGCCATTTGGCCTTAGATGGAGTCAATATGTCGCATAGAATTTCTTGCACTCCATACAAATCAATCATTTCTTTGTAAGGCAACATTGTCGACATACTGACCAAGGACTCGAGTTGAAAAAGAAGCCTTGCAATTAGATGAGTGATGCTCTCAATATCTTTTGGAACAAGGGAGTGACTGAAACTTTGAAAAGTAGACGCATCCCATTTCTTTTCTTCAATCCTTGCCGCAATATGCTTCGTCATGGCCATCGATTCATCTCCAAAAAACGGGGATGGTAAGCCCACCCGAGTTAGGTGGGAGAAATTTTCCCGCATGCTACTCATGGTCTGATCTAATGTGGTGGTGCACTTGTTCGCATGAAGGATGGCTGTGTAGCAATGGATGAATTTGTTAGAGGTTTTGGCAGCAACCTTTCAATCTTCAATTCTTGCACCTACCAAGACTTCATCTAGGAACATATATAGCCTGTCCAACAACCTCCTGGCTTTTGGAACTCTCTCTATAATGGATTGAGGGAACCTCTCAATCAATTCACAGACTCCCCTGCCCAAACTTGTTGCCTCTGCCATAAATTGGAGCGTCAGCTGTAGAGTTAGGTAGAAGGCATTCACTCTTTCCCAATATGAAACATATAATTGCTAGGCTACTTGAAGAAGGTCTGACCCAATGATAGGAGGTTGGGCAGAGTTTTTTAATAGAGCTATCTCTACATCCCTTAATTCCATTTTATGTGTGAGCTTCACAACCTTTTGGTTTGCTGCGGTGAGTTGTCCTTGCAGGGTCTGCGATTCTGCGATCCAGCTTGCCTCGACTCATTCCTTGTTTGTTGCTTCCTTCTCCAAGGAAGACTTCATTTCTTGAACCTCATTCTTTAGTTGGGCTCAGGGGATTTTGAAATCCACATCTTTCTATTGTATCTGTTGCTCTAGGTTAGCACGTTGGTGACAAAATTCTTCATCCTTTTGTTGCACTTCTTGCCCCAACCACACCAACTGGTCTTGATATCCTTGGTTCTTCTGTTGTACCTCAACAACCAGGTTAGGATCAAGAGATTGGAACTTTCCAAGTTCCTCTCAAAGCTTCACTTGCTCCACCTCCGCTAGTTGGGATAAGTGCTTAAATTCAACATCCCTCGCCTTTTCCTTGGTGAGCAAGACCTCTACCCTTTCCTTGAAACCTTTCAACTCTTCTTCCCTCTTCCTTAGCTAGCGATCGGATTTAAGAAAGCCGGTGGTCACCACCCACAGTGTTTCCTCCATGAGCTCCACCTTGTCTCGAGGTCAGGCTATACTTAGGTCAAGCCCTATGGCGTACATATTGTAGTCATCTGGCTGCATCTCTCCTTATGGTTTGCTGACAGTTAGGTACATGATCATAAAATGTAGTGACTGCTGGGCCTCATTAAAAATAGTTTTCACTTTTGGCTCTGCTAGTATTTTAGCATCTTTAGCCTTTTGCTTCTAGGCTTTGATTGCTCGTGCCTGCTTAGTTTTGTCACTCTATGATAAGAATTCTGATGGTGATCGGATGAGTCTGCCTACAAAAGGTGCACTGGGAGGAAGGGCAAAAGGAAAAGATATGGTAGCAGACCTGAGTGACTTCCTCTTTTGAACACTAACTATTTGAGGAGAGAAAGGAGGGATATTCCAATATCCAACCTGCGAACTAGTAGGAGAGCTCGAGGGAAGTGGCATCATGGTGGATTCCATCTGTTGGGAAGAGTGGGTCGGGTCCGACATGGTGATGATAGGAGATGTATCAATGATGGTGGCAGAGCCATCATGTGGGGCGCTTGGAGACATGGAATGGGCCAAGGAAAATGGTGCAAGGGTCCACAAAGGAGGAATGGCAAATGAGGTTGCATGAGAGAATTGTGTGAAACCTCCCATGATCATCGAAGCAAAGGCTCAAAAGGAGGGGTCAACACTTGCAAAGAGAGGTGCAATGGACACAATAGGGAAAACTAAGGATTGTGAAATAAGAGAAAATGGAGAGAAAGATACCTATGATGTAGATGATTGTGATCCTTGGTTCACTGCTAGCTCTTGGCTCGCTTCAGGGTCTTGCAAAAACTCTTTAGAAGATGCTTTAGTGTGTTGCCGCTTTGCTGGTGGTGAGTCTTCTACCACTATGGTTTTAGACTGTTGAAGGTGGGTTGTTCTGGTCCTTCTTGTGGTCTAGGTGCGAGTCAACGAAGACCTTGCACATGATATGTTCACTTGCACGTTAGAAGAAACCTTGCCAAGGTGCTTCATGGTTTTCCCTTTTCGTTGCGCTAAGGCCATTTGAGCTTCTATCTCTGGTTTCATTCCTTCGTCTGATTGTGCCTCAGCCTCTTCTGAACCAGTGCCTTTCTCATCACTGTTGTCAGAATCTGGGTGTTCATTATTCCATAGTTTTTCGAACCTATCATCCATTTCCATGCTATCATAAGGAGCCTCAGTGCACCGGGTCTCTTGGAGGTATATCTAGAAATCATTAATCTTCTCCTCCTTCCAGTTGTAATCCCTCACTAGGTTGTTGCGAAGAGTAGCCCCAATCTGCTTTGTCTTATCATATTTCTCGGTCTGGTAGTAGAATCTGAGCCAAGGAGGCCGACCACCTTCGGTTGGAATGTAAGCTAGATCGACCATAAGTTCATCTGCATCCATCAATGGATTTTGACACTTTTCCCAGTAAGGCCGAGGGTTGTGTGTTACCTTGACATACTTGTTCAACAATTCATTATTAGGGTTTTAATTCCATTTATCACAAATCCATACCAGCTGAAGATGAGCTAGCTTTGCTTCAAGTAGGTCATGATTCCTCTTCTTTGCCATGATCACGGTCTTGAAGCTCATTGGGCAGCTAAAAATACCTTGTTTGATTTTTTGCTGTAAAAGGTGAAGTCAATAATTAATACTTGACAAAAAACTTCAAGCACTAGTACTCGATTTGTAGGACATGCCAAGAGCCGTAAGGGCTCCCTGGTGAAGCCGTTCAATTGAACTATCGTGAAGTCCTCACCCAAAAATCCATCACACTTTAGAGTGAAGTTTTGCATGAACTCAGTCTAGTTTGAGCTAAACTGTAAGACACTGCTGTCTTCCCTCAAATCCTACAAAATCGGACCTAAGAAATAATCTGAGAATGCATAATAATCATATCTTGTAGAGAGAAGAGTCCAAGTGGAAACTGATTTTTTCCTTTGGTTTCATCAAAAATGGACAGCCCCAGATGCTTCTGGAAAAAGTCGAGATTCTGATGCAAGAAAATATAGGGGAGGAAGGACAAAAACCTAAACCTCTATTGTAGTTGGTACTCTGCTATTTGGTTGAGCATCTCCTAGACGAGGAATTTTGTGAAATCATACCAAAAAAGAGAATGTTGCTTGCACAAATGAAACCCCAAGCCTAGTTGAAACTCTTGAACCTCTATGTCAGTGTCTAGGCCGCAAACAAACACCATCATTGAGAAGGCGTCCTTCATATCATCGTTAAATTTTTTATGCATTGTCAGGATTTGCATTGGCTTCTTCTGAGCTTCTTTCTACCTTTGTGTCTCTGTGTTATAAAAGTTCAGAGAAAAATCTCTAGTTCTCCAATAGGACACTCCTTTTTCTAGAGTGAATGACTCCATTTGAGGTACTTTGGAGTTTCATTTTGGGATGCACATGTCCCAGATAGCCTCTTTGCAGATAATAACATTTAGCTCCCGACCCACAATGGTGTTGGTATCTGGGTTGAAATGTCTTATGGCTTCATCGACCAATTTAGGGTAGTAGTGTATGAGTGGGATCATATATTGTGGAAGCCCACTCTACCAACATTTTTGTGCCAAGGAGTCCAAGTTGCTATTCCCTTTCATTATTTCACAGACTGCCTCCCTAAGCATTTTAGGTTTCTTCACAAGGATGGGATCATGAATATTATCCCATTCTTCTTTAATTCGACTCTGATCTCTATGTGGGCTCTTCTTTTTTGCAACCCATGTATTCACCCATGTTGGCTTGTTTGGTATACCAAGCAAAGCGTAAGAGGTATTCTCGAAGACATATGCGGCTGGTGTTGTGTGCATGGCTTCAAATAAACTTTGGGTCCTTTCTTCTTGCATTTCTATTTGGGAACTTTGAGAAGATGCCATCCTTTGCAAACCTCCACTCAGAAAGCACACTGAAGTGGTATGAATGGAACCTAGAGCACTACATAAGGCTCTAGACTCAAACCTAGATGACCTCCTACTTCAGGCTCAATTTACATTGGGGTAGTGAATCTTCTGCAATTACCTCTGCGTTCAGCTGCGTTGTTGCTAGATGCACCACATTGGTATCCCTAACAAATATGCTCTTCCAAGTCCTTTTGTGTACCTAAGAAGCTTTATGCTCTGTTTAGCCTTTGCATGTGACACTTAGCCTTTTCCTTCAATTTTCCTACCTTCAACCGGTAGATAGCGGTTTCCTTTTTGCATTTAATTCGGCATGTAATGCCAACTCTTTCGTCCATGCAAAATGAAATACTTGCCTCTTTTGAAAAGACAAGAATTCATAATTACATCAGTGATAGCATCCCTTCGGCATGATTTTCTTGGGAAATTGAGCCATCGGTGAAATGCTTGCCATCCTTTTCACGCCTTGGCAATTAATATCTCTAAAAGTATAATTAAGCTGAAACCATAATGAGTACTTAGAAAAGATTTGCATTCAACCTTGGAGCTTGAAACTACTTGCATTGTGATGCCTCAACATCCATCTGTATGAGCCATTGCTTGGGACTACCACCAATTTGCACTAATTGATTGCCACTCCTTAATCTTGCACGCAACAATTCGTACCTACAAACATAATTGAGCTGAAATATCGAGCTGGCCTTTTGGTGGGATTTTTGAGTTAAAATTCAATTATATCACCACACTTTGTATGTAGGCTACCTTAGATATTTATAAAAATAGGTCCTAACATAGTAGTGCAATCATACTTAGTGATTAGCAAAATTAGCATTGAGTGATTAGATAGGATTATTGTTTAGGCGGTTGAGTAGGTTCTAAATTTGTGTAGGGTTTAGACTTGGGTAGTCAAGTAGAGGCTGATACAATGAAACTCCAATCAGATTAGTGTGCAACAAGTCTCAAACAACCTTTCTAGGAGAGATTTCGAATAGGCGCCTGAAGCACTTGACTAAGAACAAGCACTCACTGGCTATCATAGCCATAAAATGGGTCCTGGGTAGGAAATGTATTGAGTATGAAGACAAGTATCAGGTGAATACTGATATCTGCTCCCATTTTCTTGCGTCGTTGTTTGACATTCAAGTTCCAAAAGCCATGATTCTGCGCTTGACACTCATGATTTTTTCAAAGAGGTACCTGGGAGGCCTTGGTGAAGTAGTGACCAATGCAGTGTATGACCTAAGCCTTCCTATTGCAAGTGACCTATGGAGGCACATTGAAGAAGACATAGTGGTACCATGGGTGTCATTTTTGAGCGAGATCTGGCTTCATTCACTCGTTGAGTATCATGAGAGGGCCACTCGTGTGTGCCTCTTTCTTTTGCATTGCTACAATTTAGTGTTGTTCTATGATGTGGATTGGTATATCGACTTTAGGAACCTTGTGTTCCCTTCGTTGCTCGTTCTGTGAGTTGACACTGTTGTTGTTCTAGGTCTCATTGCTGGTGCTGATAACCTTACCGTTGCCCCTAAAAATGCCCCTGCTAATGAAGACAATGTTCGTGTCCCAGATACCTGAAGTTTAAAATGTTTTTTCCCTTTTTGTATATATATGCCTAAAGAAAAAAAAAGACTTGCATACACATATATATAAGGAAGCTGTATACATGTAGTCATACTTTTGAGCACATGGCCACAGAGCCATTTTGACAATGTTTTCTATCAAAGTACACATATATAATGAATATAATTGCTTATCTTAAACTCCTTGTCTTCATTCTTGTGTTTTTGCAATATGGATTAAACTAAATTCTCCACATATTTATTTTCTGCAACATGCGCAGGATAGTCTTTCTCTATTCTTGTAATAATGAGTTTTATGAATTTTCTTGCTTTCAACATCGGTGAAATTGTTAAAAAGACCAGCTGGCAAAACATGAAAGGGAAACTAATTACATTATTCACATATGTACACTTACATGAAGTGACTGAAGCTTAATTGAACAATTTTAAGTGAATCTCGTTAACCAAAATTCCTAGTGCTTCTTGTTTCATGTTCTCTAATTCGAATGTATTATATTGCTTGCACTGAATTATTTTGAAAGCACCCTCACAGAGTTTGTCAAATTTTCCATGTTGGCCAGGCCTTGCGACTCTTTCGTTGAATTTTAGTACCAGGTCTCCGCATTTTAGACCTTGGTCTAAAGCTTTCTTGTCAAACCACTTGTTGGTGGTTGGACATGGCTATTAGGGATTTCTCCCTTTTTTCTTGTACTTCTAGCAATTCAGCCAACCGAACCTCCATAGCTCTGTTCTCCTCAATTTCTAGAGACTTGAGTAGTTGTAGCACAAGTATCTCTATAGAGATAGGAAACAATGCCTCCTTCCAATACACTAGCTCATATGGTGAAGGTTTTAGGGCTTGCTTAGGAGTTATGCGGTCTACCCATAACATTGTAAGAAGATTTTGTGCCATTCCTTCTCATGATCGGACTCGATCCTTTTAACGAGTCGGACTAGATTTTTGTTAGTCGACTCAGCTAGGCCGTTCCCCTATGGGTAGTAGTTTGATGATGTTTTCAAGAATATGCCATGCTCAAATGCGAACTGACATACCTTGGAGCCTAAGAAAGCTTTGGAATTGTTTGAGATGATAGTTTTTGGTGCGCTGAATCTCATTACTAGCTCCTTGAGAAAGTCCACAATTTTTTCCTTTGTCACATTCTTTAGGGGTGGGGCTTCAGTCCACCTTGTGAAGTAGTCCGTGACTATGAGAATCCACTTGTGACTGATGTTGGAGGTGGGATTGATCATCTCGATGAAATCTAGCCCCCATTGTGCAAACGGTTCATCCGCTACTATCGGATTGAGAGGCATGGCATAGGTTTTTCTTCTCCCTACGTAGAAATGGCATTCTTTGCAGGCTTTTATGATTTCATAGGAGTTGTTGAATAGCGTAGGCCAGAAGTACCCAACGCACAAAATTTTGATGGCGGTGGTCTTTGCAGAGAAGTGTCTACTTTCAGGGCTGTTGTGGAAGGTGCCAAGAATTTTCTTTGCTTACTCTGTGGTGACGCACCGCAATAGGATGCCATTGAAATTCCTCTTGAAGAGGATCCCTTCAATAAGTGAGTACCCACTATTTTGCAGTCGGTAGAATATTCTTCTCTAAGAAGTAAGTCTCGACGGATACTTTTCGGTGTGCATAAACCTTACTCTATCTGCCAGCCAACAACCTTCTATTTCAGACTCATTTGTTAGGACCAACTCTGCTTTCTCTTCTTCGATTTCCATTTCTTCATCATGCGCCAAATATTTGCACAACCCTCTCCCTTTGACAGTATTTGTAGGCTTGACCTCGATGTCGTATTCTAGGATCTTGGTGATATAGTTGGCCCCTTTTTCGGTGATTTCTCCTTCCATAATGTATTCATGCATGCTGGAGTGTGTGGCATAAACAATCACCTTATTGCAAGATATAAGATGTCAAAAATTCTTGAGTCCCTTTACAATTGCAAATGATTGCCTCTTGACAAAGTTATAGTTCATCTTTCCTTCAAGGTTTGAGAGTGAAATGCTATCGGATATTCTCCTTTTCCTTCATTGTTCTTCTGAGTCAGAATAGTGGCAATGCTTGTCTTGCTACTAAAGGCGTACATTATGAAGTCTTTCAACAAATCTGAATTTACCAACACATGAGCTGAAGAAATAGCATCCTTCACCCTCTCAAAAGCTTCTCTTGCTTCTTTTGTGCATTTGAACAATTGGTCCATTTTTAGCATCAGGGTGATCTGTCTGATTATTCTTGCAAAATCAAAAATAAACTTACTTACAAAGTTAACTTTCCCCAAGAAAGATTGGAATCCTTTCTTGTTGACTGAAAGGGGAAGTTCTTTGATTGCATTTACCCTTTCGGGATCAATAGCGATTCCTTCTTGGGACACTACATGCCACAAAAATTTGCCTTGCGGTAGTCTGAAAACACATTTTTTGGGGTTTAGGGATACCTCGAACTCTTGGAATCTTTTGAAAACCTCTTCTAGATGATCAAAATGGTCATCTTTGGACTTGGAAAATACAGTCAGATCATCTAAATAGATAAGGATAATCTTGTTGATCAGCCTATTGAAGGGTATGTCCATTTCTCGCTGGAAGGTGGCTCTCGCATTAGAGAGGCCAAAAGGCATCTTAGCATATGAAAACATTCCCCACTTGGTGGTGAACGTGGTCTTGTGTTGATCTTCTTCTTTAACCTAAACCTGATTGTAGCTCAAGAAGCCATCCAATAGAGAAAACATCTTCGAACCTGCCACAGTCTGCAAGATTGATTCCATGGAAGGCAGTCAATAATGATATTTTAGTGATGCCCTATTTAGGTCATGGAATTCAACACAAAGACGAATGTATCCATTTTTCTTTCAGACCAAAATGAGGTTAGATACCCACATACTATGCTTAATTGGAAAGATAATCTTTGACTGGATCAACTTCCCTAGCTCTTGTGCCATTAGGGCTTCAATCTTTGGATTAACGGGCCTCTATTTTTATCGGAGAGGTTTAGCACCTTATGTTAGTTCGATGGTGTGTTGGATGATGTCAGGATCATATCCCCTGAGGTGATTATAAGACTAGGCCATGACCCCTTCATATTTTTTTGTAGAATTGTATAAGCCTATCTTTGTCACGCTACAAAACTTCTTTGCCAACCTTCAGTTTTCTTCCATCTTCGACCTCCAGGTCGACGTAGTCTGACTGGTTTGCTACAAATTTTCTCCTATCATTCCTTTCATCATCATAGTCAAACAGATTTTTGAGAGTTACTGGCCCTTTTGGAAGTTTGTTTGATCTCAACTGAATGATCTTCCCTTCATATGCTTCTTCAATCTTCAGTTGGAACTAATCGGTGAACTCTCCCAACTATTGAATGAACGAGGTGGTGTGTTCATCACTTTCAAACACTTTCCAGCTCTGATCATTAACTAGGATAGAGGGCCAGATAATCACTCACACAGAGTGTGCATTCTTAATTAAAATGGAGATAGGATCGAATTGAGATCCTATTGTTGCCATGCGATCTGCAGTTGGATTCTGCTCCCTCGGTATTGCATGAAAGGTGAAAGCTTTAAAGCTTTCAATGAGGTCCCATACCCTATGCCTATAAGACCAAATTCATACATTTTTTTCAGTAGAGATGTTTCTAACTTGATCGATTACAAGTTCAAAATCTTTGAACACCATTATTTGTTTGACACCCATGCGCTCTGTGAAGCTTAGCCCTTGCACAAGACCTTCATATTCAACTTCATTGTTTGAGCAAGCAAACTAGAAGTAGAATAATCTAAGAACCTACTCATTGGATGGAGATGTTAAGCATATCCCGACACCAGCACCGAATTTGCATCTAGCATCATCAAAGGGCAATGTCTAGAGCTTTGAGGCTTGATCGACCACATAGTCCTTTAATACCCTCAAGAACTCTTGATCCTCATCATAGATGATGTAGGTGCCCAATCTAGTAGCATGATAATTTCTAAAAGGATCAGTGTTTTTATATTTTCTCAATAAGACTTCTTCTTGTACAGCCTGGTCTTTGGTTTCCTTCTCATCTCCCAGTGGCTCAACACCAACGACTTCTTCTTTGGTGAAATAAGTATTAGTGGCTTCAAAGTTGATCATGGCTTCATCAACCACATTTTCTAAATTTAGAGATTTTAATATTATCTTCATCCTAGCTCCATGCTTAGTCCTAAGAATTATGTGGGACCAATCCAAAGAAAAGTATCCGCCTATCTTTGAGGTGAATTCTCAGGATAGGTAGAGGTCGAACATAGGAGGGACATCTATGATCATAGTATCTTGTAGTACTGTGATATTAGGATAGGAGAAAAAATTCAAGGGGAGGTCTTTAATGAGACCTACGGTTTTGACCTTGTTCCCGTCGAGCTACATAATGCCTCTCTTTAAGCACTCATAGATAATCCCTAAGGCTTCAACTATCTGCTTGGGCATGACTGTAGTGCTGATACTAGAGTCAATCATGGAGTTGTGTAGCAACTTCTTTCCCACAATGAGAGTTAAGAAAAAGGGTTTAGGTTTTAGTTTCTCCTCTTTGACCTCGGTCGAAGCCTCCTCTACAGTATTCACAAGAACTTTTGCCAAAGGTGATGAGTTAGTAGCCCTTTCAGAAGCTTGTTCTATCGGTGTACAACCACATATTTTTGCAGGGCCTTTTGTAGCAATGAATTTTGTTCTGAAATGGCTAAGATATCCCAAAGGGATAAATTAGCAGAAGATTTATTTAATTGTTACAATACGTTGAAAAGTGACGCATTAAGAGGCTTCTGTTCCTTTTCCCTTGTGATGACAATCTCCTTGTGTAGTTGCGACTATGGAGCAATTATGGAAGTGCTAGGGGGATGGTCCAAGATGTTTTGAGGCTACAGAGTGACCGAATTTCCTGTGAATCAACTTTTCGATCGAGTATTGTATTCGGACTATACTTGTGGGGTCACCAATGTGGATGCTTCATATGTGAACACTTCTTCCTCTCCTTCCATCCATGAGAAAAGGGCGTGGTCAACAACTATGCCATTTTCTTGTTCCAGGGACATTCTTTGCATCTATGTGGTAAGAACCACATTCTCCATTTGGGGAGAGGCATATGCATAACCTCCTGAATTTGGTGCTACACCTTGGTTGCATTGTTCTACAAATTTTTGATGTAAATTGCCAAACAAACAATTTCGAGGCATATGTGCGTCACTGCAGGGGAAGCACCAGGGATTAATATCTTTGGCGAGGTTGTTTTGCCCTGTGGTTAGCTCTTTGATTGTACTTGTTTGAGCAGTTCCCAATAGAGTTTGTACTGGTACTATTTGGCTATTTGTCTAAGTCTACAAACTTGTGTGTGTAGCTCCTTGATATTGGTTCTATTGGTAGGAGGGTCTGCCACCTTGATAAATTTGGTAGGCTGGTCTTGGAGGAGCAACCTGGTTGCGCTTGATAGTGGTTACTTCATTTGTTAAGTTTCGTAGCATCTCCTTTATGTCGCTCATCTCATCCTTCAAAGCACCAGATGTAGAAGCAGCATTTGGTGGCACACTTGGATATGTGTACATAGACGAGAGCGACATGGGTGTGCTAGTAGATGGCATCTCCTAGGAGGAAATTGATACTTCAGGGAATATCGACATGATGGGCCAAGGTGGAAACTTCCTAGTGTCGATCAAATTGTTTTTCGCCTTAATCACTACGTTGTATGCATCCGATAATGTGGTCCCGCCAAGTGATTGGATCATCATTGAGATATCGACGTTGATGGATTTTAAGTAGAACATGAATGCTAACTCGGTCGGTGGGCGGATGGCAATCTAGATTCTTTGCTAGGTTGTATGGAACTGAGCATTGAAGTCTATCATGGCTTCAGATGGGGCCCACTTTATTGTCGCTAGTTGATGATATAGTGAGGACTTGTCTCCGTCATTCAAAAATCTTTCATAAAAAGGATCCTCAAGCTGATCCCAAGTATCAATAGTGTTAGCTGGTAGACTATGATACCAATCTAATGCTTTTCCTCTTAAAGAAGCTGTGAGTAGCCTTAGTGCTATGTTCTGATTTGTAACCTTGTGTACCAAACATATGTCTGCCACATCTTGCAGATGTTTGGATGGTGTTCTTGAGCCATCTCCGGTAAACTTAGGAATAGCTTTGAGAGCAGAGATTGGGATAGGGGCCCAAACGACAGGTGCAACTAGGGCTACAAGGGAACTCCCGACATCCCAAGCCACATAATTTTGGTTTGCGATCTGCAACATGGCTGGTGGACAAATTAGAAAGTTTACTGAGTGAGTTTGGGTTATTTGTTGTTACTAGCGGAGGTACTAAGAAGCCAAAATTATTTTGCTGTTTGCGACCTAGTTACAAGCCAATGGCTTATAAACCCTCTTTGATTTTTGGTATATTTCGAGTCCCATTGGGCGTGCCAAAAAAAAGAAACTAGTGATGTCAAAAATTGACAAGGTAACAACCTTTATGGGAAACTCAATTAAAGGGAGGACTTATTGCGCTAAACTGAGTAACCTCCAGATTTTAAAGAAGTTGGATTCTTCTATAACTGGCATTTGAATGGAAAAAGAAAGCAAATATAAAAATAAAAGATCTAACTAGGGTGATGCACCAAGATTTAAATGTAAAGCATGATAAATATATTTTGTGGATGCAATTTAAGGGCTCGTTCAACAATCTGCTATGTCCTAGAATGACATAAAATAAAGATAGAAGCCTGGATGATTCACTCAATGACATAAAATAATATTCATGCACATTTACTGAAAATAGGAGTCAAAGACATGATCTAAACCAACAAACTTGCATTAAATTTATAGAAGTTCTGCAAATGAAACACTCAATACCATAATGGCACAGTAAAACTTATCAAATATCCTAATAAAAAAGAGAGGTTGAGCAAGGGAACAATTTGTAAGTTCTTTGCAATAATCTAAAACCTATAAAACGCCTAGTTCTTCCACCAATTTCTTTGTCAAAATCTGAACTCTTGCTTCGAAAGAAGCAGTATTTATAATCAAATCCCCAACATGGTGAGCTAGTAATAGAAAAGATCCTTCGATCATGAGCAATGATTTTCCCCGACCGTTGCAATGGAAAAAAATTGAGCAATGAACGAGGTCGCCCCAGCGCCAGATGCATCCCCTATAAATGATGGAAGCGGTCCCAACAGAAAAGAGTGTCGACATGTGTCATCCACTTATGAAGATAGTCATACTACATGGGAACTATTGTGAGGTTGTTGCTTGCTTCATTCCCCTGCATGAAGAAACCTTTAAAAGATCCATGTGGAAAGTGATCGGGGCCTGATGTTCATTCTCCCCTTCATGCGATGCAAACTTGCACGATGAAGACACGTGGAGGTCTCCCAAACATACTACGTTGTAGGTGGGGACCGCTAAGGAATGTGTGTGGGTAGAAGCTACGTGGCATGTAGTTGGGGCCTGATAGTGAGGCGACTGGAAGAAGCACCAGGGAGTGTGAACTGCCGACACGTGGAAGCATGGTAGATGTCATTGAAAAGCAAAGGAAATAATCCTTGCAAGGAGTGCTCGGTTGACAAGTGGTAGTATTTGGATAAAGCCTTGCAAAAGGCACCCGATGTCGCATTCAATAGATGGTCGTGACTGGTACTTAGAAAAAATAAAAGAATCCAAAGGGAGCTTTGGGAAATTTATATTCACAGATACTCCAGAAGCGTAAATTTTCTTGTGTCTACATATTTCTATCACATGGAAGCAATTGAATCAAGGTTAGTTTGGATATCTGAATTGGATAATGAAATGTTAGAGGGCTGAAGTTTATAAATATGCTAAAATTATTTTGGAAAGTCCTAAGGATCTCACTGTAGAAGGTACCTTCAGTAGCATGAATAGAACAGGGAAGAAAAGGAAGAGTGTTGCCAAGCAAGAAGGCATAGAAGAAAGTGAGCTTGAACATGAGCATGAAAGAATAAATATTCAGAGAGCTTTGAAAGAATTGCAGAAGTTTATTCCTGATGCTAATTTTGATTCATCTATTTATGTTGTGGAGAATCTTCATAGCATGATTAACTCTTTGAAGGTCTACATCTCTAAACTTGAAATATCTACTGGAATTAAGTTCGATGAAGGAAATCTGAAAGATATCAAAGGAAAATGTGTGAATGCACACAATCATGCAATGAAGGAATTAGATAGTGTATAAGGTTGTGAAAAAGAGGCACATGAACTACTTTTTTTTTTCCTAGATTGGTCTGGCAGTACAATAGATATGAGAAATGAGATAAGGATGAGTGAGTCTTAGTTGAGCATCAAGCAGATACATATAGGTTAGCAGAAGATAAAGATAATCAGAGGTGGTCCTACATTGTGCAGCTTTAGGACAAATTATTCTCTCTACAGGATCAAAAGATAAATGTTATCAAGAAATTTGTGGCACTCGGAGATATGATTAAACTCAGACATACTTCTATTTCTAGTACTCTTGGTTGTATTGGTGAATTATCAGAGATTAATCTTAGTCCCAATACTTTAATAGATGGTGTACAATCTTTGACTAAACTTGAGATATTTTATAAGACTCTTGTCAATGCAAAAGGTTCATGGGAAGAAGGTAAAGTGTCATGGAAGGCTATCTTGGAGAGTCTCAGAGGTTCTTCTTTAGGTTAATTCAAGGTTATGTTCATATATTTTTGGTTACATTTTAATGCATATTTACATATATACTAGACCCATTCCTTTGTCATTGATGTCAAAGGGGGAGATATAAAGAGATAAAGAGATAGAGAGACAGAGGAAACACATTTTTGTGAAGAACAATTTTGATAGGGGGAGTATTCTGAGTATTCAGTTGCGATATATTAGAAAATGTTTTTTTGATGCATGTTGCCATCAATGCCAAAGGGGGAGGTTGTTGGAATATTTGTAACATGAGAATGAAGTATGGATGGTTGTGTTGGTTTTTCCTATGTTGTCATTGATGTCAACATTGTGATAACTATATGGGAAGTCTTCTTGGTTTATCGAAAGTTATTCTTTTTGGAAATACCCTTTTGTGATGGATCAATGTGTTAGTATTTGAGTTTGGAATTCACTGCAAGATCTGATATGAATCTAATCTCTTAACCATATTTTCTTGACTCATTCATACAACTATATCTTGGATCTTGAGATGTCTTTTGTTGTGAGTAGAAAGTTATCTCTAATAGAGTTTAACTCTATATCCTACTATTGCTTCATGTTTGGCATACTATGTGGGAGACTCCATATTCTACTGAAGTGAACATTCCTATATTGTGGTTTTGTTGAAAGTATGATGGGAAATTAATGTGTTCTCATA
The DNA here is from genome assembly GCA_007115665.2 of Sequoiadendron giganteum. NCBI lineage: Eukaryota > Viridiplantae > Streptophyta > Pinopsida > Cupressales > Cupressaceae > Sequoiadendron > Sequoiadendron giganteum. The sequence continues at coordinate 529,030,690 of CM021105.1, forward strand.
TTTGGAAGGTGTTTGCTTTGAGGATTGTTTGTTGGTTTGGAGAATTGTGTTATAGTCTTGGCCGACTCAACGAATGCAATATATTATGAAGACTAATTATGTGTTATGGATGATGTTCGACTTGGTCTAATGCACTACGTGGATAAAATGTTTAAATCTTATATGGTACCGATGATGAAAGTTTTGATTATTTTGTGTTCATATAATCAATCCAACCTAATTGATGGATACGATATACTTGTATATATATAAGATGAAAGATAGAAGAGAGATAGAATAGGATGTGTCTATGAGAGCGAGAAGGAGAAGTGAATGCGAGCAGATGAGAATATCAAAGCCTAAATGCTTTATCAATTATGATCAGTATAGTTTTGTTGAGCAACTGTTGTGTGAGGTAGTACTTCTTATTCTGAGCTTCAGTGGAACTAAACCCTTCACATTGAAGGTGTATCCTATCAGTTCAATCTTTTGGCAATGAGCCACTATCATTGCATCTTGGCGGTTAGCCATCTTTTGTACTTAGGAAGTGAGCATTTTAAGGAAAATGAGTCTTGGTAGTGAGCCCCATAATATTTTGTATCCAGATACAATATATTGTGAGTTAAACCTCACCGTGGTTTTTCCCATTTTGGGTTTTCCACGTAAAAATCTTGGTGTTCATGTGTATGGTCACATTGACTTGTTTTTATGTTTTCTCTTGCTGATTTAGTTAGAATTGTGATAATGTTTAAATGGATTTTAATATGGTTTTATGGAATATTGATTCACCCCCCTCTTAGTATTTTGGATGTTCAACACTATGATTTAAAATTCTGAATGTGTGCATCTATAATTGATATTCAAATGACTGAAATATAGTGGAAGGAATAGAGCTATTGAAAGCACCATAGAGGATAATAACATTAGTTGTCACCTGAAAAGTGGAATATTTCTTTGAGTTGAATGACCTTACAAATCTAGTACAATTGAGTTCTTTTTCTTGAGAAACACATGGTAATTGGGACACATGTTTTGATGTCTTTGATGGTTCAAATGATTTTGAAGTTCCATCAATGGCATGGTATCAAAGTAGGACTGGAAATAAGAAACTGAGCCAAGTTTTTTCCAACTGAAGCAATCAAAAGAATTGAGACTTCACAATATGGAAAGTGTGTGCTATTGGAGGATGATAGTTCAGAAATTGAGCTACACACAAGCCCACATGCAAAATATTCAGGGAATCCATTAAGACAATCATCTTTGATGAATAATAGCATCTTAGTACACAATAAAGAGGAAACATTTGGCAGCCAAAGTAATATAAATCAAGTTCATGAAATTCAAAGCTAGATCAAACATGAACAGTCATGTACAAACCAAAGCATAATAACAACTCAAAGCAAAATGCATAGTGAAGACTTGTGGTAGAGAAGTCTTGAGGTTATTTTGTTAAAACACAACATAATTTTTCAATGATGAAATAAATTACCTCACTACCCTACAATAGTCAAATTGGTAAGAGCATAATTGCATAATGATGAATTGACATAAGATAGTGGAAAAGAATGACAGCTGTAGCAAAAGCAAGCAAATATGGAGTTTTGGGTTTTGTCTCTCAAACCCCAGTAGTACAATGAAGGGTTTATTCAAGAAGAACCACGAACTAGCAGAGGTCTTAGGGTTGCAATGGGTTTTGAAACCCTATAAGCATAGTGAAATTAGAGTGAAAACCTGTAAGGAAGGACCAAGAAACACAAAGAATAGAGCATTTTTATCATTTCTTTCCAAAAAAGTAAGGAAATATCTTAATTTTTGAATAGATGGCTTAGGAGATCGAAGCAAGGATAGAGAGAAAGAAATATTAGGACCCCATGATCATAAAATAGCACAAAAAATACATAGATTTCATTATTATTTTTGCACAAACAGAGCACAAGCAATGTTTTCCTTCACAACAAATAGAATATGAAAAGAATCTCAGCATTTCTAGCATGAAGAATAACTTCCCAACAAGCAATTCCAATTCAACCTATGTAGGAGATTCATCAAAAGTATCAAACCCTTGGTGATAGAGGCAACAACATCAAACATACAGATTAGAAAGTTGAATGCAAAATGAGCTCGTGGGTAAAGTTAGGGCTTCTTTTGACTTTCACAATGAAGCCCTAATTTTGGTTGACCCAAGTGATTTATTTCACTTTTATTTCATAAAATGTATGATAACTAATACTTAGGCCATGGTCAAGACCATTTTGACATTTTCCTAACACATCATATGTTGGCTTCATGATGATTTCACCACATATGGAGTATTTTAAACCTTTTAATGGTCTTTCTTCAAGTTTTGGCGCCCAACAGTAGAATATTCTCCTTTTTGCATATTCACAAGACTTGTAATAATAGTTTATTTTAACATTTACTAAGGTAAAGTGTTACCTTTAATACTTGTCAAAATAGACTAATAGGTGCCCTCTAAATATGCAAAGAAGGAGATGAGTCATGATCAGTCAAACTGAAGTGTTATCAGTGGATTTGGAGTTATTTTTTTGACTTTAAGTCAAATTGAGATGATTTTGGATTTCTTTTTGGTCAGACAGCTTGATAGGGGGAGTTTGGAGCTAAATTAGCTCAAATTGGAGCAATTATGCGCCCCCTTTTTATGGATTTTTTGTTTTTCTTGTGAGAGATATTTTGAGTGCAGTTGACTATAGTTGACTCTTCTTGGCCTTTGGGACTCATTTTGTATTATAGGAGGGAAGGCTTATGTTTTTTCCTTCTCTTGCATGTTGCAGAGAGACATAGAGATTTGTAACTCAAATATTTTCAAATTTTATATACATAAGTAGTTATTTTAACTCATTTTTGTTAGTGTTTGTAAAGATTCCTTCTATTATTCAATAGAATCAAGTGTTTACCTTCTTATTTTTAGGAGTTATGTCTCATGTGGATGATTTTGATGAAAATTTGATGTGTTTTAGTAGTAAAACCTTTAAATTTTTGTCTGATTCATGGTTGCATGTATACAAAATCAGTTAATCATCACAGATCATAGGTCATGCTAGTGATTTTGTCTTATCTTCTAAGCTGTGAAAATCCCTTTTCCTTCAAAAAAGATATATTTATCAAAGCCTTTTTATGAAATATTTATGTGATTGGATTGCACAAACAAAGCTATGTAAACAGATCCTTTGAGAAGTAGTTTTGAATCAAGTTGTTGTAGGGTAAAAGAAAGAAGTCGGGTCCACGAAAAGGGGAAGTTTTAGCCAAAAATAAAAAATCTCACTGAAAATGCGTACGCATTATTAAAAAATGCGTATACGTTATGCATCGGGTACCCGAGCCTGAAAAAAGTGTATGCGCTAAAAAACGTGTGTATTTTATAACACACACAAATCATTTATTTAAAAAAATAAATACATTTTAGAAACACGTACACATTTTAAAATGCGTACGCGTTTCAAAACGCATAAGCATTTCTTAAAAAACATTTTTTAAAAATAAATGATTTGTATGCATTATGCATCGGATACCCAAGCGCTAAAAAATGCGTATGCGCTAAAAAATGCGTATGCGCTAAAAAATGTGTACATGTTTTATAACACTTACAAATCATTTATTGTAAAAAATAAATACCTTTTAGAAACGTGTACGCATTTTAAAACACGTATGTGTTTTGAAATGCATACACATTTTTAAAAAGCATTTATTTTTAAATAATTAAACAAATAAAGAACATGTATGCGTTTTAAAACACGTACGTGTTTTTAAAACACATACGCGTTATTAAAAATTTAAAAACACATACGCATTATTAAAAATTTAAAAACACATACGTGTTATTAAAAATTTGAATCTCCAACCCACATGTAGCCTTGGTTTTAGGCTCAGGAAAGGTTTGGCAATTTGACCCTTAGCCTTTGACCTGCAACTAAAAAACTAAGGCAAATTGAAGAAGAATGTCCAACTTTGGCAATATGGTTGATGGACTTTTTTTTTCTAAATCAATCTATAAAATTAAAACCATCAGAGAACACAGTGTCTAGTTTCCAAATATATAATTTTTATTAAGATTTATATTTGTTATTTTTTAATTAATTTCTAAGCAAACTAGTCCTTAAACTTGACATATCAAGCATTTTTTGTTTTTTAATAACTTTTTTTGGTTAAGTTTCTTGTAAAAAAAATTATATGGCATAAATCTTTAGACAATTCTCTACACAATGAAAAAAAACAGATTCAAAACAAGTTTAGTTTAGGTCCAATTATGTTGTCCGTACAAGTTGATTTTTAAAAACAACAATTAAGGCCAATAAAAATTCAATAAAAAAAAAATATAAAAAAAATTACAGAAAAATTTCCTCATCAATATTCATGTTGTTAGCTTTCTTTCTCCAAAAAGAATTAGAAAAATACTTTTATTTGGGTCAAAAAGTTGTGTCCATACACGTGCATGGTATGGTAAAAAATAGGGACTTTTAAAAAGTGGTTTTTATACATCCCTATCAATTTCTATCATGTGGGTATTTGAATAAATTACATATTTGGAAACTAGATTCAAAATGCTAAATTACATAATATTGATTTTTTTAAAGATTCATTGTGTAAGTGCCTCAAATTTTTAGTCCAAGTGTGACAAATTCTGAAAAACAACAAAAAAACTTCCATTTTTTGAGCTTTTTGTGGATCCAACTTCTTGCATCAACCCTGTAAGTTAATTATATTTTGGTGCATCACTTCCTAGAATTAGCTTTTCCTTTCATCAACTATCCTTCTTCCCTTTTCCCACAAAAAAATATTAGTTTCTAGGAGATATAAAGGGGAACCAACTCATAATTTGGAGATTTATCTTCATTATGAGCAACCCACAGGCTTGAAGATGTTTCCATGTTTCACGGGATTGTTGAGCCTCTAAGCTTAGCGTCTGGGTGCAATCCTCATGACAACACTCCCCTTCCTACCTCTCCCCTCATCCATCCTTATCTACCTCTCCCTCATGTAGATCTCTCTTCTATCTATCTCACATATCTCTTTCTTTGCCTCTCTTCTTTATATACCACCTCTCTCTATCTCTCTCCCATGTCTCTCTCTCCTTTCTCCCTTTCATATATCTAAATTATTCATTATTTAAGGTGTAGGGCCTATGGATTATGGGTTTAATATTTATGGTTTAGGGTATCAGGTTTAGGGTTGAGGGTATAGGGTTGAGTATATGGTTAAGGGTTTAACCTATTGGATTTAGTTCCTAAGGTTGAGGGATAAGGTTTAGGGTTGACGGTATAGGGTATAGAATTTAGTTCCCTAAAACTACCTCTCTCTATCTGACCTCTCTCTCTTCATGGTTTAGGGTTGATTGCATAGGGTATCTAGGGTTTAGGGTTACAAGTATATAGCTTAGGGTTATGGGTATAGAGTTTAGGGTTAAGTGTATAGGTGTTAGGGTTAAGTGAATAAGGTTTTGGTAAGTTAAATCTATGATAAGCCCAAAACTAAGCAAAATAATATGTGTTTTGTTAAGTTAAAAGAACGCACATGTTTTGTAAAGGTAAATCCATCTCTCAAACCCAAAACTAAGTAAACCACATATGAGTTTTGTTAAGTTAAAAGCATGCACATGTTTTGTAAAGGTAAATCATCCTCCAAACCCAAAACTAAGCAAACCACGTACATGCTTTGTAAAGTTAAAATAATGTACCAGTTTTGTTATGTTAAAAGCATGTACATATTTTTGACACTATAGGAACTTATAAATGGAGACCAATGTACAAACTTTTAAGTTTATGGAGCAATAATGTGTATGTGTTATGTAAACATAGTGTGTACATGCTATGTAAACATAACATGTACATATTTTGTATAGTTTATATGCATTCACAACAAACAAAAAATCACATGACAATCATGTTGAAGGTCCCATTGCAACAGGCTCCTCTTTTTGTGCATGTTTTTCTGATTGTGTAAGAGATTTATTTGTTTATTTGACTTCAAATGATTGAAATGCATTGGAATGTGACAATTAACTAATTGTTAAATGTTTTTTGTTTGTATAACATTTTTTATTGTCAATTTTGATGACCATTTCATATTTTATTAATAATTTGTTAATTTGATTAAGTAATTTATCATTTAGATGTCAAAAAAGAGTAATTTGTTTAAGTAATTTTATATGTGTTTAAGTAATGGGTGATCCCACAATACTGGTTTACAAATTTTGGCCAAACTAGACACTGAACTAATTTTTTTGTAACTAAATCTTCACTTTCAAGCACCTATAGTGGCAAAATCATGAAGAATTTGAAGATAATGCAAACTAATGATTTGTGACATTTTGTCTGTAGATTCTAAATATTATTTTTTCAATTTTTTGGAATCAAATTGCACTTTTTTTTCCATCTCCTTTGAAAACTAGTTTTTTTTCAGTAAAAACCATTTTTAAGGAGTGATGCTCACCGTATACAACATAACTTTTTTTCCATGAAGGATAAAATTCTAATTTTTTTGAATTTAGATTTGTAACTAGGATATTAGTGCTTCCATTTGGTTTCATAGTGTTTTATTGAATATTTTTCCTTAATCAAGTTTCAAAGTCAAACCAATTACAATTCAAACATAGGCGGACTATATACAACATAACTTTTTTTGTATGTATCAAAATTCATTTTTTTGTTGTTGGATCAAGGACATCAATATCTAGTGCACTGATATTTTTCAATTTTTTTTGATAATCTGCTATTTTTCCACACGTGCAGAACAAAGAGCTTGATTTTTAGTGAAAAACCTATATTTAATCAAACTAAAAAAACAAATACATAATAAAACCAAAACATATTATTTAATTATATTAGTTAGATAGCTCGTTTCAAGGACTACCATCATCTAGTTGGGTCTGTGAAGTCTCCTCCATTTTCATCCTCAACTTGAGCTTTGAAGGAAAAAATTCTAGAGATTTTTGGTGCCATAGGGGGAGAAGGGGGGAAAAGGGGGGTTCGAGCGAGCCCCCTGGAGGTTCGCTTGAACCAGGGTTCGAGAAAACCCCCTTTTCACAAAGTTTTCCTTTGTTTTTTTTCTTGGGTGTTGGTTAACAGATTTTTCACCTAACTCTATATTCTAATGCTCACGAAGATGACAAATGTAACAACAACTGAAGTGATATCATGAGATTTCATACCGATTCTCTACTTATTTCACAAGGTGGCAGCTACCTTCTAAGATATTCAATGAATAGAAATTCAGGCCACTTTTAACCATAAAGAAAAGAAAGGTGTTGCTTTTAACTAGAAAGCTTTGAAAGGCATATCGATATCTAAGTATAAACCAAAAGTACAAAGACTTGAATCACTTTCAAAACCAATAAAATTCTTCAGCTGAACTTAAGTCACTACTATAAACATTCATTCAAAGATAAACATCCAATAGCAACACAATCTATCAAATGTCCACAACATCAACATAGATAATCATTGGCAGTTCATATCTAGGATAAATAGAATAAATCCATACACCACAACACAAAGATTATGTTTGCATAAACTTCACCATATGAGTTTTCTATATTGAAGGACAACCGTAAAACTTGAAAGCATAAAGAGTTTTTCTAATGAGAAAAATCAAAGTTTTGCCCAAAAGATCCTAACTACATCGGCTAAGCCCATATTTAAAGGATAAACCAATTGTATTTGGTAATGGTTTCTTGAGAACAACTGTACCCCATAATTAAAATAGTCTTTAACTTAAAATATCCAAAATTAAAAGAAGTATCATGAAATGCTAAAAATAACTATATATCATTTCTTTCTGTTTCGTCGCCTTCGTCTTCCGAAAGTTCAACCTCTTCTTGCTCCAAATATTTCTCCTATATTTTCATCCTAGACCTGTAATCACGATATTTGGTGGCAATTGCAAATATATATTTTCTCTCAAGCGTTGTAGTAATCTGTAATCTAGTTCTCCATTTGGCTAAAATAATATTGGATACAACCAATGTCTTAGATCTTCTTTTCTCAGATTTATAAGAATTTAGATGGATCTATAATCTACCGAGCTTAGAGAAGGATTCCCACATCACTATGGTAGGATTAGATATCTCCTTATTGAATCTCTTTGAATTTTAGAGATACCTCCTTCATATCTAAAATCCTTTCATCAAACTCATCCGTAATTTCTACATCCAGATTACGAAAACCATCTTTAATTTCCACTAAGATTTCAAAGTACTGTTCAAGCATCTTATTAATTTCTCTCACCAGATTATCATACATATTCAGTTTCCACTCCAACGAATCAGACTAGGAAGAGTCCAACTCTTTAGGATCATTCACAATTTTATCACCAATTAATGTTGCCCGATCCATAAAAATTAATTCTTTCACTTCCTGAGAGAGAACATAGAGGCTGGTTTGATCTTTTGTTGAAGTTCTACCACTAATTCCTTCCTCTTGTTAGTAACCCGAGTGTAAAAGAGCATGAATTTACTGATCAAGAAGATAGCTTCCTGAGACATATTATCAATCCACTCACTGGCTGCTCTAGAGTAACTCAGTTTCTTTTTAATTTTCTGAATGGCAAGCATATCAATACCCTCTACCTGAGAGCTTGAGGCTTCATTGGGTGTCAAAGGAGTAACCATGGAAGAGATAAAGTTATCCAAAATAAGGACTTGAGATTGTAGCTTCACCTTTTCTTTTCTCTCTTCCTTCACTCTCTTAATCAAAACATTAATTGAATATTTGGCATGGTATACATCACCTTCAAGTGTTGGAGGCCCCATATCAACATGTGTAATCTTGTCATCTACCTTTGTTATTTCATTATCACCTAGCTCCTTCACAGGATTGGTAATTTCTAACACTTGATTTCTAGAAGTAGCATCAGTCACCATCCTTGACATCCTTCTAGCTTTCTTAGGTTTTGAAGAACCTCGTAGCAACTTCGTGACTATATCTACTCCAACTGTCATTGTAGGAGTATAATTTCTCTTCTTCTCTACTACCTTCTTCAACCATCCTGGGGAGGCTGCTAGGAAACCAAAATATTTATTTCCACTTGTAGTCTCATGAGGGTTACCAAGAGTAATTGGTGAATTCTCAGTCAGAGAAGTGGGAATTTCAAACAAAGGAGGAAAGGTATTATCTTTAGTAATCTGCTGGAAAATAACTTTAGAATTTGCAGGCACAGGTTTCACTTGACTGGCTTTTTTCTTATGGGTTGGGGAGGGCATACTGTCTTGTTCATAGACTCACTTCAAATTAGCTACTTCTTCTGGCTTCTTGCCATCACCTCCTAACTGTGAATTTGCACTAGAAGAGCTAGCAGCTGGTCTCCCCGATGATACACTCACACCAGACATTTGTGTAGATACTTTTTCATCTTTTGTGATAACCTAGGTTCTTGAGTAGGGCCAACAACTTGCCACCATTTTCCATCCAACTAGTCTTGAGTTCATTTAAGCACTGGAGTAGCACACATTTTTGAATATCAAAAACTTCATTTTTATTCCAATCGACCTTAGGGTGAGACTTATTAGGTGGTTTTTCATATTCGAGATCTATGACCACCGAATCCTGAGTCACATTTTCAAGAATCTGAAATGAAAAACTAAAGACCTGTATTTGCTTTAGGGTTAGTCTCATATAATCCCTTCTCAAGACTTCATTCTCATCGATACAATCTTCCTAGAAATCCTCAATAGATAGGTGGTGTTGATATGAATTTCCTCCATACAAATTCTACTTCACAAAACCCTTACTATCGAACCTGGCTCTCATAGATAGATGCTGAAGATTATATTCTTTAAGGACTTCTTCAACTCCCCTGGCCATCTGAGTAGTTTTGCACACAAAATAAGGGGTTGTCAATGGGAAAAGATACCCTCTTTGCCCCATGCTTGCTTACTTAATATTAACTATGGCCATTTGCCGACAAACTTCCAAGAATACTAGTAAATATTTAGGATACCGAGGTAATTTCAATGGGGCTTTCTCAAAACCCCCTATTCTCAGATAGGAAAATTTATCAAATTGAACATAGATACTCCCAAACTTTGATACAAGAGAAACTGATTAAGGAGAGAAACACATTTCTGGGTTTCCATCTAGCTTCCTCATAGCCTCCATTAAAAATGCATCATTAACACGACAAAAATCCACCATTCCAAATTGTTTAGTGAACTATAGAAAGAGTTTATACATAGGCATGTCTAGAGTTGGGGGTCCTTGCGGTTCCAACCCATGCTAGAAAGACCTTTGACTAGCTACAATGTAAATCAGGAAGGAAGACATATGAAAAGTAGCAATCTTATGGAAATTAATTAATTTCTCATTCAAATGGAAGAAAATAATTTCAGCCCAATTAATGAAAATATTCTCATCACAGATTGTCAAGATAAACTGACACATCCAATTATCAAATGACTCAATTTATGCATTCCCAACAACACGATGCAATAAAGCAATAACATCTACAATTTCCTCTTTGAAATGCATGCTTTTAAGTTTGGTCATCAGTTGCGACTTACCTTTCTTTTCCGAATTCAACCAGGTTTTGGCCATGGATTTTCTACACCAATTTTCGTTCATTCTGAAGAATTCACCAACCATGGCCACAAACATGTCTTCCATAGGTTCCCTTTCTGGAATCTCCAGCGTACGAGAAACAACTTTAGGAGAAATCTTTGCAATTATGGTCCTATCTACGACTTTAATCTCTCATGTTTCCAAAATGTATCTTCTCGCACATGCACCTATCAAGTCCACACTTAGCACAACTTCTGGAAATCCTCCGGCATAAGCTAGCCCACTTTCTAATAGCTTTACATCTAACTCATACCTTTCGTTACTCTCTAGGCGTGCCCATAATTCTTCGAACTTAAAAGGTCCGAGCTCATTATCCCTTATGTCGAGCCAATAATTTCCGATTTCGGACTGCATGAACTCTCATTGCATAAAGAAGCACACATATACCAGAAGTAGTTGGAGAAGAAGGAAATACAACTAAAAAACTTAGCAAAAATTATGCCACCTCAAGTTATGTCATAGATAAGATGTGCATTTGGTGTTGCATTAATATGGTACTTTATTTTAGTCCTAGGTAAAAGAAACCCAAATATTTGCGCACTTTTTGAAGACTCTCAACAAGACATCTCCAGGTTGTATCGTACACATCTTTAAATGAATTGGTGACGCTTTGAAAGAAACAGAAAATACTATATCACCCCATCACAAAATATTGAAACTTTAGAACCAAAGTCGAGAGTTGCGATGTTATAAAAACTTTCGACTTTCTGACTACACAAGATAGACTATCTCATCAATACACTTGACGCTAGGAAAGGGACCAAGTTAGACTATCGGGTGGTTAGGAAATTCACGAACCTCGTGACAAGGTTTGGAAACATTGGACACTAGCGATTTAGGTTAAATAAATTAAAGAAACCGCGACAAGAGGTTAGGAACTTAAATAATTCCATGAAGAAGGCAAAAGATTTCAGACCCAGATGGGATGAAGAATCTAAGACCTAAGAAAATGAAATTTCAAAATAGCATAGTAAAAGCATACCCAAGGGTAACACCAAGAAATGAGAACTATGGTGGGACCCAACATTTAATAGGTTTGCTTGAAGGGGGGTTTGAGCGAACCCCCTTTGGGTTCACTCGAACCAAATGTTTGTGCGAACCCCTAAAAACTAATTTTTTTCCATGGGGGCATTTTTTTGCAATTTTCCTTCCTCACTAGAATTGTAAACCAGTTTTATGGGTTTACCCTAATTTCATATTTATTTAAGTAATTTCATATATGCTAAAGTAATTTATTATTTGTTTAAGTAATTTCATATTTGTTTAAGTAATTTGATCGAGCAAATCATTTTTGTTCAAATTATAATATTTATTAATATATATTCATAATTTTTTTTTATTTAGGAGCAATTGATATTAACCATGGGAAGGAATAAGTGAGGACCACCCAAACAACTTGAGACAAAAAAAAAAAAAACAAAGGGAGCACATGAAAAGACTACATGGAATGATAAAAGTTGGTGGAGAAGGTACATCACCTATACCAACTAATATTAATGTAGAATCAAATACTGAAACACCTATTGAAGATATAATGATGGATGGGTTGGGGCCCTAGCTCGGTTGGCTAAAAATTTCCTGTTGCAGGAGGTTGGTCATGAGGTCTAGTCTCCCCCAGCCCCATGGTATCAGAGGGCATGTTGCACTAGCGTTGCCAGTCACGTTAAAAAGTTTACCAGGTACACTGCAGTTTATAGGGGGTCATGCTACCTGATCCCTACAATCTAAAAAGAAAGATATAAATCGTGGATCAAATTTTCCAAATGCAAACCAAGAACAAGTGCAAAATATCACAAATATTGAGACAAGGAATGATCAATCAAATGTACCAAATGAAAATGAAGAACACACACCAATCATAACACCTCAAATTATTCGTAAAAAACTAAATTATCTAATTGACATAGATGAAAACATTTTGAAACCAATTCTCAACGAAATTATTGATCACACTTGTAAAAGAATGACTAATAAAATATGGAAAAACTATTTTGAGAGATTAAGTGAAAATGGAAGGTGCCAATTCTTTGTTGAAATGATTAAAAATCTTAATTTTAGAGACACTATGAAGATTCGTGGCTTAAGATCATCAAATACCAATGGTGAAAGAACTATAGTATTAAATCTAATTAGTGTGTATCAATCAATAGGTTCAACATCATGCACTAAAGATAGAAACGTTACCTGACGTGTTCTTACATCAACTATAGTAAGCAACACTATGTTAATTTGAGACAATATGTTGCTTGGAGATAATGTTTTGATTTGGGATGGCATTTTGATTTTGCATTATGTATTGGTATTGATTGGGAACATTGTTTTGATTTGGTACCCCATTTTGAACCAAATTTTGGTTTGGAATCACATTGTTTTGATTTGGGTGACCTTGATTTTGAACCGCATTGTTTTGATTTGGAACCACATGTTTGATTTGGGTGACCTTGATTTTGAACCACATTGTTTTGATTTGGAACCACATTGTTTTGATTTAGGTGACCTTGATTTTGAATGAAGTATTGGTTTGACCCCATATTTGGATTTTGAACCATGTTTGTATGTGGAACCATGTTAGGATTTGATACCATGTTTGTATGTCGAACCATGTTAGGATTTGACACCATTTTTGTATGTGGAACCATGTTATAATTTGAAACCATGTTTACATGTGGAACCATGTTAGGATTTGAAACCATGTTTGTATGTGGAACCATGTTAGGATTTAACACCATGTGTGTATGTGGAACCATGTTAGGATTTGAAACCATGTTTGTATGTCAAACCATGTTAGGATTTGAAACCATGTTTGGATTTGGAACCATGTTAGGATTTGAAACCATGTTTGGCTTTGGAACCATGTTATGATTTGAACCATGTTTGGATTTGGAAACATGTTAGGATTTGAAACAATGTTTGGATTTGATGTAGTCAATGCAGGTGTATTTGAAGCATTTTGAGTACTACATTTCCCACATTTGTGTTGGTATTGTTTGAAATTTGAATATTTTGTGAGGGATTATTATGTTGAGTTGAATGACTTGTTGTGGTACCCCCTTTGTGTAGTTACCGTTGGTTGTGGTGTGAGGATTAATACACAATATCATAAAATATAATAAATAAAAGATATAAAGTAAAATATAATGGAATAAGAATCAAACCAAAATAAAAGATAAGGTATAAATATAAATAAATTAAGTTTAAATATAAGGATAAATAAGGACTCGAGGTTTATGGATCCCTAGTTGAAGTATAAGTATCTTGCTTTGGTGCTACTTTTAACATATGCAATAATAACCCCAAAGTGTTATATTGAATTCATTCGTATGAGGGTATCATATAATAAGAAAATGATAATTATAATAAATGTGATAATAGTGGTAGTTACATATTGTTACTTTTACTCATAATGGTAATCAATGCGTAAAATGAATTGGAAAATATTAAATCACTTCCTTAGAAGTAAGATGCATCTATCGTTTCCTCCTAATTAAACTAATAGGGGAGGAATTAAATCAATATACTTCTGGTGGGCTTAAATCATATAAGTTAATTCTATGATAAAAATCAATGGGATACTCATATTTTAAGGGTAACCAGATAGCCCGATGAACTTCAACAAGATTGACACTAAATACTAACTTGTAAATCTAATAATTGATGAATTAATAAAACTTTCATAATTCTCTTAGGTAATAGATTTAAAGTAATTTATTTAGATAAATACACAATACCTTTATGTTTGAGGATCCCTACATTAGTAGTTAAAGGTCTATCCTCCCAATATTGTAGTATGCGTAACTCCAATAAACAAGTAAGTAATTTTTTTTTTTTTTGTCTGTGTTTTATTTCAATAGTTATATCCTCAAATGTAGGAATAACATAATTGTTGAATGAAATTGTGTATAAAGGAATCACTCCCTTGTGGTATATTCCTTGAAGTGTATTGAGCAAAAACTTGATCTTGTGATTATTTTGGTTGCTCAAAGGGTTGTTCCTTTAACATTTTGACATAAAAGTTAGATGGAATTTTAGCACCCATTTGTGCAAGTTTCATCATGTATTGTGTAGGGTCTTGTTTCATTAACACTTCCATTGCATGAAGAACATATTGGTTTTGTTTTAACTCTAGGATGTCTTCTTGAGTAATCTTATGTGGTGGTTTTAGTTCCTCCTCAATATAGATAGTTTCCACTTCCACTTGTGGTTTGGTTGTGTTTTTTTTTGGAGGGTTTGTGGTTGTTTTTGGAGGAACCTCACTTGTTTGAGGAATTCAATATGGTTGATAACTAACACTTGAGTTAGGATCTCTTGATTCCTTAGGGTTAGTCTCCATAACTTTATTGTATTGTGATATTATTTTGACCATACAAGATTGAAAATATATTTTATAACCTCAAATTTGTTGTCAATGATGATGTCTTAGTTTGATTTGGATCAATGGTGATGATGATGATATGAGTGATGTGAAACTTTTGGATTATAATACACCTAGGAATTGGTTTGATTTTGATTTTGATGTGTTTGATTGTGAACTCGATACCTTTGAAAGTAAACTCATGACTTCAAAGTTTGAGTAAATAGGAATGTGCTTGATTTGTGTTATCAAAGTTTTCTTAGTAATCTTAATGGAAGAAAGCTTGTGAAATATCCCCCTTACCTATTGATTTGGTAATTATATTGCTTATCATTCAAACACTCAAAACAAACATTAACATGGTCATGACTAAAAATTCAAACCCTTTCAACATAATTGAGTTCACTTGAAGGATATTATACTACTGCATGCATCTAAGTAAATCTTGTTTTTATCAAAACAATATCTTAGTGTGCTTCCTAGTATTTGTGTTCATATCTTTATTCAATATGTCAAAGTAAATCTTGGGAACTATAATTTAGCACTTTCATTTTCAAAAAAATTGAGCTTTTGTGGAAACCAACTTGCTTTGTTTTAGACATCTTAGTCTTAAACATTCATAATCAAGACTTTATGTGGTAAAAATAATTCATGCTAAATCAGATTTCAAGAACTGAACCCACAAAGTAGGATTCCAATTCCGCTTGGTCACTTGATTCAAAACATTTGGTTACTTGATTTCAACAAAATAAATAAGGAAATTCATGCTCAAGATTGTTTTTATCAAAACAAATCTTTGGGTTATTATTAGATCAAAACATCATTCTCCATCAAACATTGGACAAGGATCTTTATCACAAACATTTGGAAAATTTTAAACATAAACTTAGGTTGTCATTTAGGGATAAAAATCATTCAACATAAAAAACATCAAACATCTAATCAAACATCATAAACATCTCATATCAAATCAACAAACTTAAAAATTTGGGCATAAATCACTTAGTACATCTCTTAAGTTGGTTCCACACAATAAAATACCTAGCTTGAGTGGATGACAAGAGTGTAGATGCGTACACGATACACCTCTTACCTTGAAAGGAAAAGTTCCTTATAAGGTTTTTGTTGCCTCAACAAGCAATCAATACATGAAAAATATCTTCATGGAATGACCATATGTTCCATTGCACCTTCTTAAGAGATGTTCAAAATCTTAAAAACATCCAAACATTTTATAAAGTTCAAAAATCCCAAAAACATACAAAAACATTCATAACATGTTAAAATTTCAAAAACATCCAAATCATCTCAAAACCCCTAAATAGGTCTAAAAGTAAAAAAAATAAAAAAAACTTGTCGAACTATGTTGTCTCTACGCTTACATAGGTAAGGCCATCATCGGTGATCCCCCGAGGCATTAGATCGGCCCTTAGAAGTCCACCATAATAAACTAACGTTTCAAAATGTTCACATCTCATCAATAAATAGTCAAGAGTTAGTTGAACTATGTTGACATCTCTGTGCTTGCATAGGTAAGGCCATCATTGATGAGCCCCGAGGCACTAGGTCAGTCCCTCTTAGGTCCTGTTTTTTCCCTTGGAAAACAAAAAAAAACATTTAAATTTTTTGAAAACCATAAATAGTTGCAATATCTTGAAAACTCAAAACAACCTCAAATAACTTGAAAACTTTAAACATTCAAATAACAGAAAACCTAAAAAGCCTCAAAACATTTCAAAATGTCAAAAAAATTCATATATTCAAAAAAGCTCAAAACCACCTATCTCATCTAGCTTTCACCTGTAATAATCTTCATTCATAATAAATGGATTGTCATTCCCATCCTTTGGTGAAGTAGAAACAAGGGAAACATTTCAAAAAGTAAACTTTAAGGAAAATAAGTCATGAAGTCAAGATTAATCTTCGAACACGTTAATTAAGTTTATATCAACGACCTACTTATTTTAACACAACATCCTTATCCAATGAATGTTCTAGGGCATATCTATCCGAGAATGGGCCTCATTCTGAATATTAGCTAAGAACATAAAAATCTCTTTGGCAATAGATATGAATAACATTGACTACTTTTTCATTTTAATATTTTCATATGATTTAACTTGTTGGTCCATTCCAATGATCTCTCAATGATGTCTAACAAAATGATTCAAAGAGAAAGGAATGGGATATTGAACACTTTCGGTTGTTGTGCTTGTTAGAAATTCTTGTAGTACAACCTCAATGAATACTTATCTTGCATGTGTCGGGATAGTCTTAGGTAAAAAAATGGCTAGGACATATCGGGTTCTTCATACCTTTTGTGTATTAGTCTCCTTAATTCAATGAATCATTATTTCACACGATCAAACAAGGTTTTTGTATGTCAAGTATGAACAAGATCACTCCTATCTATTTGCAGAGTCAAAGTCCATGGCATTAGATTTAACGTCACCTTGGTTCTTCATACCTTGGTGCATCGTGTCTATTTTCTATATCAAAAATAAAGATTGCTATGATTAATTAAGACAAAGTCCTAGAAGTAAAGCAAGATCATCTATCTCATCACCCCATCCAATAAAATCTTAGAATAATTATGGATTTGTTGGAATTATGAATCAATATCAACATAAAAATAGGCTAATCAATGAACCATCTCTTTTTCTATTCTATCCACATTCTATCTAGTTCTTACTAACATCCAAGTATCATGACATGACAAAAATAAGTGCATCCATCTTGCATCCATAAACCATCAACATAAAATACATCTTACATATACATAGCATGTCATATCAAAAGTACAAAAATAAATGCATTAATATCATCCATAACATATGCATCTCATCCATGAATCATTTATGTTTGCATACATCACATCATAGGCATAATGAACACATCACATTTGCATACATAATAATATATCATCCATATATCATACATATCATAGCCTCATAAGCATGAAATACAAGAACATATGTATCATGATCACATCAAAGCTCATCTTATATATATCAGAATAATCAAATGTCATGATACAAGTCAAGTACGTGATATAAATATATACACGAGGCTATAAAAAATGAGCTCATGAATGAATGTACAACAAATAATTAGGATATAAATAAAAAATGTGTCTATATACATGAAGTTATCCCCTGCTCTATCACTCCTCTTGTTGAGAGGGTTGCTGATGCCCTCCATCTGAAGGTCCCCCTACTGAGGGCCCACTTGCTGAACTACTCGATGCAACCTTGATTCTATAGGAAAAATCTGGTTGTTGTTCATGGTGAGGAACATCTCTATAATACAATGTCCTATAGTAAGAGGCTTTTTCTACGACCCATCCATAAATAGTAGGAGATACCTGTCCCTAACCTTCAGCATGTGCATATAGTTGAGTAGTAGCCTCAAGTTATTGCCTCTATGTTGTCTCATGTGCAAGCTAGAGCACTAATTATTGGCTCTATTGGAATCTTGATCATGCTCCTGTCTATATCTGTCTTGATCAATCATCACAATATCTCTCTTATATCTTGCTATATCCCTCTCCTATATGACCTGATCTCTCTAAGTTGTCAACACTTATATACTTAGATCTCTCTTTGGTACTTGTTGAACTACTAGAGGATGTTAAGGAATGAGAGGTGGTTGTTGCGGAACCTATCTATCATGTTGTCTCAAAACCTATCCCAAAACCTGACCATCATGAGGAGGCTACTGAGGAACTTGTCCAACCTGCCCTCTACCTTTGCCTCTACCTTTTCCTCATCCTGCACCATAACCTCCTATAGGATCTATCAATCTAATAGGGGCATGTTGAGCGAACCAAGTGTCATAGGCTAGTGTGGTATCTAGATCATTGAGTCCCCTATCATAAACCCATGGAAGTGGAATAAGGTGTGAAAAGTCCTAAATTGCAACTTGTGGATCCACCTGATCTCCCCAAGCTATCTCTCTAGTAATACATGCATATATGGCCCTGTAATTTGTTGTTGGGACATCCTGTTGGTCACCGAACTATCGAGCCACCCTATATGGTAAATACCTCTCAATGATATGATGATAGTAGCCCATTATCCACCATTTCTACTAGGCATAACAAATATTCTCTTGATCATCCACCTAGGGTTGTGCCTAGAGCAAAGGTATCCACCTGAATACTGCCATATCATCTATGAACCTCCTCCAATATACTATCCTGATCACTCTAGTGTGGTGGATTGTAATCATGACTCTATATCAATAAACAAATAGCTCCTCCTCATCTATGTTTGCTAATGTAATGATAGGCCTGAGCACGAACATGTGCTCCCAAGCCCAAATGTGTAGTAAAGTCATACTAGTAGATAGGTTGCATCCTCACATGTATACCACCTGGTGCATATTATGGTATAGGGAAGCTAAAATCACTAGACCCCATGCATACATGATCATATCATCAACCATACCCTCCAAGACTAAACCCCAGTTGATGTTGAATCATCAAATACGTCTATTCAGAACTAGGACCCCCATAATCAATCTTGTGATAACTAAGGTCAAGTCACTGACACATCCATGGTGTCGGTGTAGATCAATCTAGTAACTCTCCACCTATAGAGAATCAACATCTAGCACTTGAAACATGGCCTCTAGGCTGAGGTTTGTGTCATAGATAACTTAGGCACCATGAATAGGTACTCAAAGGTGTTGGATATGACAACTAAGAGGGGGGTGAATCAGTTGTCACAAATTTAAACCTTAAATTCAATTATCAGAACTAACACATAAACTGATTAAGTGATTAACTATCAAATGCCAATGCACAAAAATAATAACACCATATTTACGTGGAAAACCCAATAAGGGAAAAAACACGACAAGGATTAATTCACACTATAGAGAATATCAAAACCAATTACAAAAAGGCTCAGTGCCTAGAATAAGGCTCACTGCTTGAAGTAAGGACTCATTGTCTGGACTCATTTTCCACAGGGCTACAACCCGGGTGTCTCATTGCCATAGAGATACAAAGAAGACAAATAAGACTTGTTATAGAGAGACAACAATCCCAATGCAACAAAGGTTTCCACTTGCATGAATAATAGAGTTTGCCTTCTACTCACTACATCCAGAAACTTGACATTAAGCTTCACACTGATCAACCACACATATAACTCACACTTTCAAAATAGCATCAAAGTTGTGTTTTCTCTTTCACTTAGCTTCCTTCTTTTCTTATGTACACTTTTCCTTGCTAGCGCATTTTGTATTTATACCATCTCCAACTTTGAAAAGATACAAAGTTAGCCATCCAACTTTAAATTCAAATTAGGTCGACACCAAATTTCCTAACATCAAATTAGAATGAGGGTGAACCAAACACATGCTTCACCGAGACCCATAATAGATCCAACACACTTCATCAACTTCGAATGTAGTGCTTGACACACAATCGGCCAAACTAGTGTAAAACACAGATCAATTAAGCTCAATGCTTCCAAATGCCAAAACCATCTTCAATAGAACTAGGGTAACACAAATCTCGAACCATAAAGAGAAATCCAGACCAACAATAATTCTTCCAGACCTCAGCCAGAACACAAAAAACATAATTCACAAGCATCAGACCAACAACCTCAACAACTAACAACCTGCAATCTTCTTTTTATACAATTTTCTCAATACCCTCAACATATATAGTCAACTACAACTAATAGATAACCAGCTGATTGGTTGACATCAATGAAAACAATTTCATTCCTCTTTCTATTCTTGCAACAATCTCCCCCTTTGTTATTGATGGCAACACATGATGTGAAAAACCATCAAAGACACATACCAACTTTGAAAATACTTCTCAAGATTTTTCTTTTGCTTCCCCCCTTAGAAGACCATCTTCCTTATCACTTGCTTTCCTCTCTCTTCTTCATATGATTTTTCTCTCCTTTTCACATGCTCTTTCTCTCCCCCTTTGACATCAATGGCAAACGAAAAAAATATATGTTCGTTGAAACTTCCTTTGACATGAAAGTAAAATACTCATAATGACAACACTTTAAAACTATTTGCTCCCCCTGAGAGATAGCCGTGCCAAAATCATCAGTCCGAAAAGATAAAAACATGAATCCACTAGACTGATGCATCTCCAAATGCATCTTAGTTTGTAAAGGGAGGGGCAATAACCCCCAGCTTATCTTGAAGATAAAAGTATCTTTAAGAAGAGCCTTTGTAAATATATCCGCAATCTGATCTTTTGTTGAAACATATTCGAGCTTGACTTCATTTTCCATGACCTTCTCTCTCAAGAAATGATACCTGATAGATATATGCTTAGTTCTTAAGTGCATTACAAGATTCTTCAAAATGTTAATTGCACTTGTATTATCATAGAAGATAGAAATGGGATCTTTATGCAACACTGTGATATCTTTCAATTTTTATTTCATTCATAAAACTTGTGTACAACAAGATGCAATAGCAATATACTCAGCTTCAGCAATAAACACAAATACTGAATCTTGCTTCTTACTCAACCATGCCACTAATCTACATCCAATAAAGAATGCACCACCACTAGTACTCTTTCTGTCATCTGTATAAGCACTAAGTGTAAAATCAATATCCTTGGGATACCATAACCCATAATCTAGAGTGCCTTTCAAATATCTGAATATCCTTTTAATTGTAGTAACATGTGTTTCCTTTGGATCTCAACCAAAACACATAAAACATAGTTCACAAGCATTGGACCAACAACCTACAATCTTCTTTTTATACAATTTTCTCAATATCCTCAACATATACAATCAACAACAACTAGTAGATAACCAACTATTCGGTTGACATCAATGACAACACTTTTATTCCTCTTTCTATTCTTGCAACAAAAGGATGTGTCAAACATCCTCAAGTGTGACAATCGCCTCCCTAGTTGGAAGATGGAAGGATGAGGTCTCAAAATGTCATCTCTCCATAAATGAAAGAAGAGAAAATGATGAATGTAACACAAACCGACATGGTTAAAGCTAGTGTAAATACCTTTAGCTTAGCATAGTTTACTTTTGTTTCAATAAATAGTAAGAAGGGAGCCTCCCCTTTCTGAGAGGAGAGATTTATCTCATCATAACTGTGGTTGAAATCATTATTGCATAATCTGTAAAGGGATTACAAAATATTCACCCAACAATATTAATATATAATATTATAATAATTATAATATTGTAATAATTATAATATATAATATATAATAAATATTATAGTTATAGTATTATAATAAATATAATATTAATATATTATATATGAATAAATTATATTATTAATATATAATATTATAATAATTATAATATTGTAATAATTATAATATATAATATATAATAAATATTATAGTTATAGTATTATAATAAATATAATATTAATATATTATATATGAATAAATTATATTATATATTATATCATATTATATATATTATATGTATTAATATATTATGTATAATAATATAAAATATATAAAAATATTAATATTAATATTAATATTATAAGATTTTAAATTTTAGTATATATTAATATTTCTGGTGTTTATAAACGGATATCCATTTCTTAAGCGTGAATAATGGATATCCATTATGCACGTTTCTATCAAAGATATCCATTTCTTATCAGATATCCATTTTTTGTTTTAAAAAATGGATATCTATTATTATCAGATATCCAATAGTGATGGATATCTATTTTGCTTCGGTATTGCTTTGGTATTTGGCTTGATGTTAACATTTGGGACATATTTATAAGGGTTACAAGAGTTTTTCAAACTTCACCTTTCGTGTTGATGGTTTTTTTTCATCTGATTTTGATGAAATGAAATGGGTTTATTTAGCAAATTGACAACATTCTACCAATATAAGATATGGTTTATTTTTAATTTAATAGGTAATTATTATTGATTTTCTACATGCACTATGTGTAAAGTCCCAATTGATAGGTTGATTGAAAAACATCTATAGTTTTTAAATGGTTAAACATTTTTTGAATCTGAAAGATGCACCACACACTATGCTTCACAAATTATAGTTTTAAAAAAGTCATAATTTTTTGACCAAATTAGGGTGGTCGGACAAATGGTTTTTAATAAATTTCTACTAGAAAATTCATAACTAATTTCTTACTTGCAAAAAATTATAAAAAAAACATGCATCACATTCGGGCATGTGTCCTCTACTTATATTGAAAGATTCAGGTAAAATTTTTCTTTTTGCTCCCCATTAGGGTGGCTGGACAAACAAGTGCTTTTTATTTTTTTCTTGAAAATTTAGTACTACTACATTTATTTTTCAAATTTTCACCAAATAGAGATTTTTTTTAAAAGAAAGGACTAGTAGCCTAGAAACTACATTCAATTTTTTGTAGATTTTTTTTTATCAGTAAAGGTAGGCATAACTTGCATGATTTAATTAAAACATCAGAAGAAAATTACATCTATCAAGTACAACCAAAGACACTTTAATCAATAGCCCAAAAAACTAAACTTCCATCGCCGCCCTACAAACTTACCCACCCCAATTCCTTAACATCTGTAGAGAATTAACAAACCAAAACATACAATTGAAATAAAACAATGCAAATACTAGCAGCCTATTTGCTAGTTTTCCTTTTGTCATGTGAGCATAGAATCATATTAAAATCTACCACCCTTTTCTTCTTCTTTTTCCTCTGAACCTTATGCCATCACTCCTCCTGATCTCCATTCCAATAAGGTTCAACCATGTCTTCATCTAAAAACTATTCCCCTATGAAGAAACTACGCTTAAATAATCAACCTTACCGCCCAACCCCTCCTTAGGAACGTTGTCCTCCATCTTCCTAGTAACGGTGCCTCCCTCCAACCCTTCTTTCTTCTTAGGAGGAACATTAGGAGCTACAAAAATTGGTTCCTTCTCCAATACCGGTTCCTTCTCCTTTACAACATCAATCAACACTTCTTTCTCCACTGAATAGTGATGAGGTGCAACCTCTTTCCACTAGGTTGCTTGAGAGACCTTCTTATGCTGGGAGCAATGCTCAACAATGTGGCCTTTTTTGAAACAACATCAACATCGAAAAGGCACACCTTCATAATAATTCAACTACTTCCACTCTCAACCAATTTTTTTTAATAAATCATTCACAGGGAGATATTTTGTAATGTCCATTTCAACTAGGATGCATGCATAAGTCATGTGTAGAAAGTTAACTAAACCCTCATCAATACCAAAAACTTCCCCAGTGAATTGCCAATAACTTCAAAACACGATTCAAACCAGAAATGTAAAGGAAGGTTCAGGTGTCTTGCCCACATAGGAACTAGTCCAAAAGATTCAAAATTTGGGTCAAAATCTAGATGCCAAGGTTTGAGAATGAACATATATCTATCCTACCAGCTCCATTGGTAGTCACACAACACAATGTTCCTATCCTGCTCATTGTCAAAGAAAACCACAAAAAAACAATTCTCATTGGGGTAAATCTGAATATCTCCCTCCAAAAATGGGCGCCAAGTTTCAGAAATCCACTTGTGCAGGTCTGCAAGGCCTAAATAGAAACCCCTAAATCTACCAATCAACCCCAACTCTGCAAAATAATTTTCATTCTCCACGGCTTCGTTGCCAATGGCTTCCTCAAGAGATATTGTCAGAGTTTCCCTAGCACAACGTAAAGGCATATGCTCCTTCACTGAGTTTGGGATTTTTGAACCTTCACCCGAAAACTCCCTCCCTTCGCTCTACTCCACGCACACCTATTGCCCTTTAGTTTCCTTTCCACCACTATTCATCTTCATTACATGCCCCATAAATTCCTTGGGAAAGGGCCACTTCTGCTTCCCCAAACAACCTCCTGCCTTACGAATATAACAACTTATCATCCCTCACAACCTCCAAGAATGGACACCACCAAGAGCTTGTAGATTGAGCAAAAATGGGAGCTCTCTACTCTGCCCTGCCACAAGAATCCCTAGATTCTGCCATTGACAGACCAGAGCACAACTCGAGGAAGCCATCAATATTTTAATTTGCTACATATTTTGTTCTTACATATATATTTTTAATTTATGTTAATAACCTATTCAAATTTTTATGTCAAGTTGTCTAACTCTATTTTTTTTAAATTTTGTTGCCACTTAGGGGCCTACTTTGGACTCCCATGATCCTGCATTGACCCATATGCTCTTGATGGTCTACCTTGTGATTTTTACTAAACACATATCCCTTGGTCCATATTTTCTTTAAGAATAATCAAGCTCGATAAGACAAGAATTATTAAATGTAAAATCTTTTACTATGAACTAACTCATTGGCTAGAAAAGATTGTGCACTAAGCTCTCTCATTGAAGATTCAATTTGATTAAGCATGAAATAGGAATTGAATGAGACTTTATTCAAATTTTATACAATAATAGGTATTCAACAAAACTATTTATGAAATTTCCTCCTATTTTCCTCTCAAAGTAATTAGAATAAGGTTTTAAATTCACACCAAGTAAAATCCATTGCTCCATGTTTATCTTTGTAGGCTATATCTACATTTATAAGCCACCCTCAAGATCAAATCACTCTTCAAACAAGAATATTGCGATTTCTTTCTTGGCACATATGCTATTATCTAATGAGGCTTTATTATGACATTTCTTATAATATAATAACAATATTTTTATTTATTTTTCAATAGTGAAATCGTTTTAATTTTGTTCTCTCTTTGATTCATTTGTGATCAACTAAACAAAATAATGTCATTATAATGAATAGTATCATACCAAACTAATTGATTCACTATTAACTTATAGTCAAAAGATGACTTTTTTAATTTCAATAAAAAGTAGCAACTTTGAATATAATACTATGCATAACTATTATAAAATAATTTTTATATTTTAAAATAAATTTGAAAATCAATATACATTAAAAATATATTCAAATGATTTTAATTATTGACTCTCATTGATCTATTTGTTACAATTTAATATAATAGCTACATATTTTATTTCATGGAACTTAATCATCACACTCTAAGCATTGCTTGCTTAGGTGGCTAGTGTAGGTCCCAAATAATCAATCCACCTTCCATTTGTCGTTCCCATTTTCTATTAACATTCAAGTTGTTCTTGTGTAGAAGCCCATTTGATGGATGTCCATAAACTTTCAATTTTTTAAAATTACTTGAACTAGGAAGTTGAAGGGCTCCTTTATCTAGTAAAGAGGCAATGGCATATGTGCTTTATCTTTTGAAACTTTCGTAAATGCAAAACCACTGAGGGAATTTAACATAATATTTATGGTCTATTAATGTTGCTTCAACATAAATCCATGCTATCTTCCTTCATCACAGATTCTCTATATTTTCCTTGTTCATGCATGTTATTTTCTACATCTACTCATAGATCTTTGGAATAAAAGTGATTGTTTTTATTTTCTAAAATTCATTATGCAAACATTTCATCACAATTATCTTATATTAATCATTGCATCCCATTTTTCTTAGAATTTAGTAAATCTTTATTTTATTTTATTTTATTTTATGGTCTTTTTGAGAATCAATTCCTTTAATTACATCAAGTTTATGGATCAAATACATGAATTTCTTTACTTTTAAGTTTCTAATTTATGTACCACAATAATTAAATAGAGTGGTGTATATGTAATTGTTGATTTGTGTATTCATTATTGTTGTTGAAGAATGAGAAATTCTTAGTCTTTCTACTATATTTAATATTTAACATGTTCAATAGAGAAAATAATTATGACCAGATTGTAATGCCCAATGATCGAAGGGCAAAACACAACTAACAATTTTTTTACGATAAAGTGATAACCACTCTACTTTTGGTACCATACTAAAATGAAGCATATTATATGCATTCATATATGATGTTCATACAACATCTCTACCACCTCCAATATTTTATCTAATTATTTATTTAATACCAACGTCTATTGTTAATCTTTATCCTTAGCATTTCCACCTATCATTGGCTTTAACATTATTCTCAAATATGGATTTTGAGGGCACCTCAAATGATAATTTCACTCAAAATAATATTGATGCTATTCAATCCCTTTTTAAAGATATTAATAGTGATTTTTCTCAATGTTAGACCAACTTTACACTTACTAATGACATGGATAATTCTGATATTAACATTCCTCAATAATTTTGAAACCAACAATGTTACTACAACCTTCCTTATTTCACAACAATATCCATTATGTAATAACTCTTGATATCCACATTAATGGAAGGTTTAGAATGTCAAAACAATCTCCAAAGTTGCCATTTACATTACCATTATGGTTAATAATAACACTAATCTTAATAACCCTTAAGATAATAATACTTTAGCATCCAATTTATCCCCACCCTTGCACTTTTAGGCTTAGCATCTCTCTAAGACTAATGTTATTTTGAACTCCATTTTTCTCATACAAAAATACATAATTATATTCTTATCAATGGTATTTAATATGTAAGGGTCAACATTAATATGATTACAAGCAACATTTTTAGTATTACTTCACCCAATGTAATGGTATTAGCATTCTATAATCAGTCTTGAAATTTATTATTATTATTATCATCATCATCATCATCTTTGTTAGTATATATAAACTTCGGGCAGGTATCAGATTACACAAGGGCATGATCTAAGGTATCATTCAATGTCTATATCTCATTGGTTTCATACTTAATTATCTGCAATACCTCAGTATCACGTCCTTCTACAATAGTTTGTAGATCTTCCCAGTGATCTATAACAACTTTTTAACTTATCAAAGACACTAACATGTGTTCTATGTAGGTGATAAAAAAGGGAGGAGGCGCTATTGTTAGGTTGTCTTTGGTCAATCATCTAGCATGAACCATGGACAGGGAGGAGTAGCTAGCACCTACTTAGTCTAAGGTCATTGCATAGGCTAAACAAGCCTGTTGATTCTCCACGCCCTCCAAGCCATTCACTCATAGGTACATGGGTCTCTAATATGGTTGGGTGGTTTTAGGAAAATTCATCGTCAGCAATTTATCGGAAAATCTACTGTATGTATTTTAAAAATTTTGATTTTATTAAAAATATTAATGGAATTAATTTTCCGCCATGATAAATTGCTGGGGTGAACTTTCTGTCACCGTGAATTTTTTGTTGGTGAATTTGTCGTATGCCCAGTTGGGTTTATGCATAATTTACGAGTTGTGACAATAGTTTACCTTAGTCGTTGGTCCTAGATAACCATTGGTTATGCTGGCAAGGTCTGCTTAGACCCGAATTCAAAACTGTAGCCAGGCATGTGAAGCATGCACAGACCCATGAAGGAGCTGGGTCTATCGCCTAGAATTTGAGAGAAGGGTTCCCTATGTTCTGTGGGCTGTGTCATCAATTGGCAGCAAAGTCTCGCACATGCAGGTTTCTAAACACACCAAAACCATCCATGCACCCTTAGCATTATGCAGTTGGCGTAATAGTTATATGATAATGCTTGCTTGCCATCCTACCCGCATGACCTCCAACCTATTGCTACGTTCCTGTCACAACAAGGTTGGATATTCAAGGGAAAAGTAGGTGCTACCATGGGATCTTGAGCTAGGTGGAGTCGAGTGCAACCAGAGAGAGTGATATAATGAGGCAGCCAAACTAGATTGACTGATCTACCTTCTTATTAGGAAAATGTTGGCTCTCACTAGATTTACAGGTCTGCATTTCTATAAGGAAGCTGTAAGTTGCCACGAAGTTCCTGGATTACCAAATAGAAGATTACGAGAGTGGATGCAGCTACCACCACAAACCAAAAAATTTATTAGTTTGCCCAACTCATTTACTTTCACTTGATTGTTGTTTCTTTCATTTTTCCTTTATGTTCATGAGAACAGTTCCTTCACAAATGATTAAGTCAAGCACTTTTAGTAAGTAGCTGGATGGGGAAAGATTTAGGCTAAGTGCGGATTAGTTAACACAATAACGTGTGCTCCATTCAAGCCTGGTCAATATATAACAAATATTTGAAAGTCTAGGTTTATTTTACTTATGGATGCTTATGATTATTTTAACTCTATATTTATACCTATAGAATCACCCATTTAGACCTTAGGTATCTTATTTCTGTTTTCCTGAACCTGATATGTTACATGCTTAATCATTCAGAAATTTCTATTTTATAAAAACAGATCTAATTGTAATAGTAACTAATCTAGGTCTTACTCGAGTATAAGCACAAAGGGTTCAAATATACAAAGGTTAACTCAGAAATGTTAAACCTATTTTTTTTAATAGTGGCAAAATACAACCTTAAACAACATTCAATTGAATATATATTTCAACATGGGTATTACAAAGGGTTACACCATGGGAAACATTTATGTGTGATCATATAATGTTTTGATTAAGGTGGAAAAATAGGTTTTGAATGGACGCAAAACCATTAACAACCCCAAAACCATAAACCATTAACAAGCAGGTTTTGATGAGGACCCGAAACCCACACAAAGAGACCAAGCTGCAATAGGGTAGAACAAAGATAACCAGCAACAAACCAAAAGCAAATTATAAAAAATTAGCGTGAAAACTCAAATCTGCACCAAATAGAAAGGTTTTAACGGGATCCTCAAACCTAAAACAACCAAGAATTACAAAGGAACTTGAACCCAAGAACAACCTTAGACAGCCAAGTAACCATCACCCTGTATCAGCCAGACTACAACACAACGCTTATCAACACCAACCAACAATGAACAACCTGAGCTAGCCAATTAACCATTAGCCTGAACTAGCTAAACAACAACACAACACTCGTTAGCACCATCCAACAAAACCAAACTCCCCACCTCAATAGGAGAGTTAGGAATTAGAGTAAAAAACTGAAGAGCCTTAGCAGACACACAACACCAGTCAACCCACAACACCAACTCGACCTCCACCTCAATAGGAAGGGGCTCCCCTCTATAGGAGAGGATGAAATGAGTCCCTAAACCACAGAAAATAGAACTTCCCACCCGATCCATAGCACACCTCTCCACCTCAATAGAAGAGGGCTCCACCTTCGAAGGAGCAGTCTCCACCTCCAAAAAAGACCATAGCTGAAAAAACGGAAGGGAAGCAACTACACCCATAGTAAAGAACACCATAACATCCTTTGGAAAAATAGTAAACTAGAGCAAAGATGAAAAAGTAGAGCACTCCTCAACCAGTAGCACGCCCCCATACTGCAAAATGAACAATAGGACCCAAGAGTGGGGAGCACAAAAATCATCATACAAGACTGGTAGCCCAAGAGAAAAACCTCCAGCGGAGAATCACATGAAACCTTGGCAGCCATCATAACCAACAACCACTTCAGCCTTCCAAGAAACATAACTAGTAAAAAAACCATGTTGGACTTGCCAATAGCTTCATAACCAAACCCAAAGAAACAACCCCAAACTACACCAAGAACACCAAGGAATTGAAAGAATTAAGCCCAACCAAGAAGAAAAAATCTGGGAAAATCCCAAACAACAAGAGAGGCACCAAAGGATAAGTAACAACAACATGAGCAACCTCATTACCAAGCAAAGCAAACAGTACCAAAGAAAAGCCACTGGGACTCAAGAGAAGCAGGACAAGGCAAGGACAACCTCCAAGCAAAGAGAGTAGAGAGAAAGATAAACCATGAAGCACAACCTCTGACCCTACATGCCAGTCAATGTCTAAAACATGCCAAAAACTCATCACATACAACTCCACCAAAGGAAAACCAAAACCCACACCCCGCATCAAAGAGGAAATCTCATAGAAGCACAGTCCCAAAGCCACAATGAAAGAAAGCTCCAACAAAGAGGCACTAATCCCTTTCATATAATGTTGTTGATAACTTATTCAAGGTATTAACTAATCCCTTTCAAATGTACTCTTATAGAAAATAGAACATGAAAAACTTTATAAATAATCATTTCCCTTTTTAAATCATAACACCTTCCATCACATTACATCTTTATAATGAAATATCTATAATATAAAATTCGAAGATAAAACAATTTTAACATTGTATTTTGTCCTAATAGATTATGTTTACGTATTAAAAAATAAAGCTTTTTCCTCTGTAAAATAGTTCAATGCATTCATTACTAATGCACAAAACTTTACAAAAGAGATAATATATTCCTTTCCAACTAGAGTTCATATTCTTCATTTTCACCATAGAAAGACTTTCTTTTTCTTTTTCCCTTTATGAAAGGGAGATGCATACTATATATTTTTTTAAATAAAATAATGCTCAAATATTTATTCTACTCATTTTATTTCTGATAACAAAAGACATCTTTATAAACCTCTACATCTGAACATTATATCCCTCTCCCAAAACACACATTTTATGTCTCTGAGCAGAATATAATGTTCTTTAAAAAAATGAATGAAATTTAAGAACTTTATTTTAATATTAACATTTATACTTTCAAAACTGGAATGCCTATTCTCTTAAATACAAGATTTGTGAAATTGATTTAACATATATGGGTCTTTCCTTCCCTAGGCATAGAGTTACATTAAAATGTAAAATATACACAATTTCCATAGATAAACACTTTCCTTCTACCCCTACCAATGAGGTAATTACATTTTAGTGAGGTTATCTACACCTCATAGGCATAATGATATGACAAAATAGGCACTCCTTTCCAAAACTTGAAGGATCCTCATAACTTTCTCCAACCCACACAAAGCACAAACATTTTCTCCATGGCCAAGGTAGCGCTCACCTCCCAAACATAGGTTTCCCTCGAGCTAGGAGGAAACCAAGGAAACTAGGTACACACAAAAACCATTCCAAATAGTCATTTAAACACACATGAAACATAAAGCAATTTCACACCCTCCTAAGGGGTTTACACACAAACATAAGGACTCCAACAATAATTTAAAATGGGGAATAGAGAGTGGACTACACACTCCATGTGGGGAACTCATAAAAAAGAACACATGTAATAAATATCAAATATCATACTTTCCTTCCTTCACATGTATTCATACCACCACATCTCTTCATGCACCAATATCACCAAATCCATTCTTTCATAATATGAATGTACATGGGTACTCATATCCCTTATAGCCTCTCCTCTTAAGGAGGGTTAAGCTTCACCATGGAGGGTCCAGCCTCATACAATCCCCAACAAGGGATGGTCTATCCAATTTGGGCGATCCTATCCCCAAACAACCCATTTCCCATCACATTAAACACATCAAAAAACAACACAAGAGAACAAGCACCAAACACATTTTGCAATATACATACAATCGCATCACATTAAATCATAGAGAGGGAAACAAAGTGGTGTACCTACCTCAAATACAAGTTAAAAGGAGGAAGGGTTGAGGATGCACAAATCTCCTCTCCTTCTAAGCTTGTTGCTTCAATCTTCCCAAAATTCCCCGAAATCCAAGAGCACAAAAAAAACCCCCTAACCCATTTTTTTGAGTTTATTTTATAAGAACTCAAGTCTGAATTCCTTTTAATGGGGAGGTGAAACTTGTCACCCTCCCATTCACTCTCCCAAACAAACTCACCCATGTGTTCTCACACATGTGTGAGAGCTTGGGAGTCTTTCAAGACAACTTGAGGAAGTGGGGATGGGAAAGAGACTAGTCTCTATCCCACTTCCCCATACCTTATTTTGGTCAAAGCTCATAAAAGCCTCAAAAAGAGTGTTCAATCTTGGGATTGACCCAATATTTTGAGCTAAAAAGGTACCTAATCCATAGGTACCTGCCATAGAGGCCTTAAACCCATAATTAAAAAAAAAAAACATCACTTTTCAACCCCAAAAAATACCTCAAAGACCAAATCCGAGTTTGTCCACTTGGGTGGAAAACTCATCACCTAGATGGACTGACATGACAACTAAATTAATTACAAAAATTCACAAGATTACATCAAAAATAAAATACACATTACATAATGAAACTATAGTCCCTCCAAATGGACTATAGTTCAGTTTTATTGGCTCATTCACATAGGGTTCCCAAGGGTTATCTCTGATTCCATTGTCCATTGAAAGATATACCTATTAATGTAGGGGCATTTAAGGTGAAATGACAATCTCGTGTTACCAAAAATATTATTATTTTAATTGCTTTATTTTTAATAAGGGATTGGGGTTAGGTGAACAAATATTTTGATTTGCAACTTTACGAATATTTTCTAAGGAAAAATTGGGAAAATACCCCCCTTGGGCATCCCATTCTTGGTGGGGACCACTTTGGGTGCATGTGCTTGCATGTTCAATTGCATACCTCGCATGCTTGTGCCAAAAGCTTTTCATATTGTTGCATGGCCATATTTGGAGCCGATAGTTAAGAGTTATTGAACATGTCAATTGACAAAAATCATTGATCACAAGTTAGGCACCCATGTGAAGGTGGTGAAGGCAGTGAATTATTTTATATTTTATTTTCTTATCTCTTCTCAATTTGGGCTTTGGATTTATTGGTTGTTTGTGGAGGTTCTTTTGGGAAACCAATGGTGGTTTCTTCTCACACAATTTCTATATAATGATACTTGCTCATTTGGAGAGGGGGACTTTTGGAGAAGTTGTGGTTGCATAACCAGATGCTTTCAAAATGAAGATAGAATGTTGAGATGTAGATTTTTGTATGTGTGAATCCCTTGTTGTAAGGGAGCATGTGAGCTCCATGTTTATGTATTTCATTTTTAGATTTTGAAGTTAATACATGTTACAATTTTCTCTTCCATTTTATACGTTTCAAGTTAATTTTTTGCCTTCTTGTATAGTATTTTATGTATGTTTGTGATCAGATTTGAGAGGGGGATTCTCCCTTTCCATCAGTGGTATTAGAGAAATTCATTATGAGTACGTAAATAGAGCACCGAAGAGAGGCAGTTCATAGTAGGACCTGTGAGTTGTGGGTAAAGTTCATAATGCTTCCTAGAGTTGCCTAATGTGGTAGAGGAAGAGGCAGCAGTGGTGGAGGAAAAGACCCTCCAAGAGATGAATTTAGAGCTCTTAGAAGGAAAGTTGAGGTTTTATAGGAAGAGATTCATAGAAGAGATGTGCGTAGAGAAGATGACAGTGAAGATGAAGCTGAAGAGGAATTTGAAGAGGAAGAACAATATCAAATGAATCCTAGAGAAAATAGATTGTTGAGAGCTATTGCACAAATTGGAAAGAAGCAAAAGATGATGGTTTCAAACTTTAGTGGAAGCTTAAATCTATAAGAGTTAATAGATTAGATTAATGACATGGAGGAGTTCTTCGAGTTCAAGGAAATTGAAGACCCTCACAACCTGTGAGGTTTGCAAAAACAAAACTAAAAGGGCATGCTTGTATTTGGTGGAAGGAAAATTAGCTTGAAAGAGGAAGAAGAGGGAAAGAAAAAAATCAAATGGGATAGAATGGTAGAAAAGATCAAAAGAAAATTTATTCCAATAGATTATGAGTTGGAGTTGCTAAAAAAGATGCAAAGTTTGAGGTAAGGAATAAGAATAGTGAAACAATATATGGAGGAGTTTCATAGAATCTTGATTAGAATAGGAAATGTTGAAGTAGCTAAGGATAAGGTTGCAAGATATATTAATGGTTTGAGACCAAGCATACAAGAGGAGATGAATTTGGTGAGAGCTTAATATACAATGGAAGATGCATATCAAACTGCCTTAAAAATGGAGGAAATAATGAACAAAAGGTATGAAAGTAAGCAAAGAGGAGGAGGTTGTGATGAGGAGGTTGAAGGAAGAACATATGGAGCAGACAATAATTAGAAAAATCATAAAAAATAAGATCAAGGCAGAAGAAAAAATCAAAGATATGATGACTCTTATGGTCTTAGAGATCAATATTCAAGAGGTAGAGGAAGATTGGGTAGAGGTTTTGGAAGAGAAACCTTCAAAGGAACCTATTTTAAGTGTGGAGAAGAGGGTCATAGAGCATATGCATATCCTTATGAGGAGGAAAGACCAAGAAGAAGATAAAAAAATTAGAATAGAGCAGAAAATGTGAATAAGGAAGATGCAAGATCATCACATTTCGAAGAAGCAAAAGATGGTGAAACTTTAATGGCAAGGAGAACCCTCTTGAATGAAAATGATGAATCCATTCAAAGATTTTTTTTTTTAGAACAAGATGGAAGTGTTAGAACAAGGTATGTAATGTCATCATAGATAGAGGTAGTACAAACAATCTTGTTTTCGAAGAGATGGTGATAAATTTGCAGCTAGAGAGAAGAAGGCATCTGCATCCATATAGGATAGTATGGCTACAAGATGATAGGAAAGTTTTGATCAACGAAAAAAGTTTGGTAAATATTAATATAGGAGGTTATAGAGATGAAATTTGATGTGATATTATTCCTATGAACGCATGTCGTATTTTGTTAGGAGGGCCTTTGCACTTTGATAGGAAGGCAATGCATGATGGTTATTCCAACACATACACATTGACAAAGGATGGAGTGAAACACAGGTTGAAGCCATTGAAAGAAGAAATGGGTAAGGTTTTCAACAATGAAAGGTCTTGTTTGGTTGATGAAATTAGACCTTTAGATGGGATGAGGCATGAATATGTTGTCTTTGTTAACACTAACCATGATGAAGATGAGAAAGGTGATTTGTTGACTCAGATTGAAGCAGAGATCTCAAGTGGAATGAAGGTAGCAATAGGGGGTAAGGTAAAATATGATTTTATTGTTTCCTTTGATGGGAAAGAGAGTGAAGGAATAGAAAAGTTTGTTGCAGCATATATTACTTTGAATAAAGTTGATTTGGAAGAGTGGAGTGTCAAGGTTAATGAAGAGTTTTATGAAGAATCCTTGTTTGAGAATAGTGGAGGTGAAAGTGTTTTGATTAGTGATCATGATTCCTTAAATTAGATAATGTGTAAATTGAATATTTTGATGGTAGTACTAATGCTAATTTGATTGAAGAAAAATAGGTTGTAGTAGTGTCATATCTTTCAAAAGGTATTGAAATAATGGAATTTCATGACGGGGACATAGTGGAAAGAGATGGAAAAGGTAGAACAACAAATGAGGCAAATAAATACATTTGTTTTGATGAAGGAGGAGGTATAAGTTTAATTGTTATTTTTTATTTTGAAAAGTATATTGGTTGGAAAACAAATTTGATGCTTTGAATTACATGATAGGTAGCAAATGAAGGATGAAATATGGTAATGTTGTAAGTTTGCAAAAAGTGGTGTAGAGAAAGATTCTAGTGGACAAGGCAATGAGGTGGATCTAAGATAGACACAGGGTTTGCAATTTTTTATGAGTGAAACTCATGAAACATTTCTTTCTACCTAAAATGTTTGATGTAGAAGCATTTGAGGTGAAATGGAAATCTTGTATCACCAAAAATATCGCTTTAACTGGTTTATTTTTAACAAAGGCTTAGGGGTTAGGTGAATAAATATTTTGATTTGCAACTTTGTAATTACCCTTGGGATGAAATTTTAATTGTAATTTTTGTGGGATTATGCATTTATGAATATTTTCTAGGGTAAAATTGGGAAAATACCCCTCTTGGGCATCCCATTCTTGGTGGGGACCACTTGGAGTGCATGTTCTTGCATGTTCAATTGCATGCCTTGCATGTAATTGCATGCTTGTACAACAAGATTTTCATGTTGTTACATGATCACTTTTGGATCCATCAGAGCCATTGAGAGTTATTGAAGGTGTCATGGTTGGAAAAGATCATTGGTCACAAGTTAGGCACCCATGTGAAGGTGGTGAAGGCAATGAATTATTTTATATTTTATTTTCTTATCTCTCTTCAAGTTGGGAGTTGGATTTATTGGTGGTTTGAGGAGGTTATTTTGGGAAACCAATGGTGGTTTCTTCTCACATAATCTCTATATAATGATGCTTGCTCATTTGGAGAGGGGGGCTTTTAGAGAAGTTGTGGTTGCATACCTAGATGCTACCGAAAAAGAAGCTAGAATATTGAGATGTAGATTTTTTTAAGTGTGAAGCCCATGTTGTAAGGGAGCATGTGAGCTACATGTTTATGTATCTAATTTTCAGATTTTGAAGTTAATACATGTTACAAATTTCTCTTCCATTTTATGTGTCTCAAGTTAATTTGATGCCTTCTTGCATAGTATTTTATGTGTGTTTGTGATCATATTTGAGAGGGAGAGTCTCCCTTTCCATCACCTACACACTCAATACACATGTTAATCCATCTGAATAAAACATGTACATGTATAATCAAAACAATTGAATCACAGTCACATTCATGCAAGTTTCGTAATTCACATAACATAGAGATTTCATTTAATAATATTTAAAAGCCAATCACCTAATTATCCTCTATCATAAGTCTCAAGTTTTGATTTGTCAAACTTGTATCACAATTCATTTATGTACATCAAATTTTACCAACTCATCTTTATCTTTCAAAAATCAAACTAAACGTTATCATTGAACCAACATACAAATCAATTCTACATTATCAATTAAGTACACTATGTGAACCATAATTAAGTTATCATTTATAGCCAAAATCGAAATCATCATTTCATAAATATTGTCTTGAGGTTTTATAACATTAAAAGATTTCAACATGATCAACTACTTTAAACATGTAATTTGGGTTGAAGGTTAAAACAATGTGTTCATATGTCCTAATTTAAAATAGTCTCCTTGAATTTAATAGACCTTATTATTTGAGAATTGAAAACACATTTGTCTAATTAATGATTTCCTCAAGGTGGGCCTCAAACACATGATATCCACATTAAAAACAAGAAATGATCCCAAGGTAAGGAGTTGTTTATTATTTACTATATAGGAAGGTTTAACTATTTTATGTTGAGGTGGGGGCTCACAAATTTGTATGATAACATTTACCACTTGTTATTTCTATATTTGTCCATATCTTTTTATTTTGAAATAATGTCTTTGTTATAATAAGATAAAATTTGATTTATATATTTTAGTATATAATATTGCATGGTTATTTTATTGTGAAATCTTACAATTAATATATTGTGTAACATAAAAATAATTTTTGAGGGTTAGAATCTAAGAACAATGATAGAAACTTAAATTTATTTTTTTAATCCCTCTTGCATATAGTTAATTTCAAAGGAACATAAAATAGCAAAAAATATTCCCTCATCAAATCAAATTAACTTAACATTCTAAGAAGCTCATTTATAAAATATTTGGTCACAATAACAACACTAACAAAATTTTCTAGATTTAAGCTAAGATATATAATAATCCTTTTTCTCTTTTTCTCTCAAGGATTTCTTTACCTACATATTTTCACTTTATAAGATATTTAAAAATCACAAGATTGAGTGCTTTAGAAGCGATTGGAGGTCCAATCCATTTATGCATATTGTTCTTCATGTTTTAATATTTTTCCCCAATTTTGATATTGTTTTCATGCACATGATTTTAGGTTTTGGAATGAAAATTTTCTTATAATTGAATGGGAATTGTGTCATCCCTAATTACATCTAGTTTGATTGAGATGTTAGTGGTGGTGAGATTTAATAAAATAAACTGTATGAAGTGTCACCCACCTTGAGGGTTTATTTTTTTTGTACTTAGAATTCAAATTTCTCTAATTTGATGATATAGTTTTTGTCAATATTATGAAAATATGGGGCTATTTGCTACTATTGAGAAGTAAGATGGATGTTTGACTTCATTATGAGTTCTTAAAAAAATTGACCCTAACTTCTAATAATAGTCTTGTTATTTTTTTATTTTGTAATCCATTTGTAAGGAAATTATGTATATTACTACAAATAAGGATGGGTAATACATTATAATTGGGGTAATGATTTCATGGTTACAACAAAGGAATCTCCTATATAAGAGGTGGTGCTCTTTTTATTGATATTACCATCATTAAATACGATCTTTAGACATTTATAAATGGTCAATTGGTTTCTTCATATTTCGTCGTTGTCAAGTCATAATGACGAACCATGAAGTATGATAAAAAAAAAGAATTTCAATGGTTCATTGATAGTATTGTTTTAATCCTAAATATAATCAATATTTTAGCAACTAAATATTATGGGACAATTATCAAAATTTGTAGAGGATTATAGTTATATAAATTTGGTCTATAACATTTTTCTTATATTTTAAACAATTTATTCCTAAAGAAAAATTTCCTTGATAGACTATCAAATTTAGGAAATAATATTGGATAAAAGGTGTTAAGAAAACTTATTAAAAAATATCTACAATCTCATGAATATTCAACCTCTCCATAAAATGATTATAATAATTAATAAATATTTATGTTTTTGATTAAGTAAGCAAGGGTTTTGAAAGGGCCCTAATCCCTTTTACAACCAAGGAAATTACCATACAAAGCTTACAACTGGGTAGAACAACCCAATAAAATAGACTGGCCAAACACAACAACCAGTCAAGAGTAGCGTGACAAGAACAACCACATCAAAAACCAGAGCACAACAACTCAACAAAATAGATTGGCCAAACACAACCAACTAGTCAGAGATAGCAAGACAATAACCTCAAAAAAACCAACCAGTAGCAAGGAAGGAGCTACCAGGAAAAGACCAAGTAGAAACAAAATCCAAAGAGAAACTTGTTCAAGCAACATAGCTTGAACCCAACAACAAAGCCTCTAAGGGTGTATTAAATGAAATAATGACCCGCTTAGAGTTACGTTTCTTCTTTCTATGCATCGTTGTTTAAGAAGGATCATAAATTGAAACTAAAAAAAATTAATCAGAAGGGAAAGACTCCCCTTTGAAGTAGAAAACAAGCGGAACAACATATACTTTAGATGAAGCATCCGAAGCCAGGCCCGAAGCAACATGATTCAAAATTAAATTTTCCAAAAAGGGGGCAATAGGGGCCTTAGGGGATTCATCACACACAACATTAGGATCATCCATAGTCATAGATAAGACCACCTTATTCAGAGAGGAGGCAACAGGGACCTCTGGGGAAGCATCACACCCAACATTAGGAGTAGTCTTATCTAGAGATAGCACAACAAAATCCAAAGGAGGAACAATATCCACCAAAATAGTAATACTTGTCTGCATAGAAGGAGAATGAGACCTTGAACCTTCATCAAGAGAAGCAGAGTCAACAATAGGAAACATTGTTAAATGTTCATGGAGAGAATTCTTGCACCAGGTAGATGAGGAAGTAGGGCGAGAGCCTCTAGAACAGTCATGAGCCAAGTGACCAACAACAAAAAAACATCTGCAAATGAAAAGGAATACCATCATAATCCACCAATTGAGACGAAGACCAACTATTAACCTGCAACACTACCTCACTAGGTAAAGTCTTCGACAAATCTACCTCTACCAAAATCCGAGCAAAGGAGGTGTGAGTAAAATTCTTGGAAGCACTATCCACTTTCAAGAGTCTACCAAGAGCATTACTAATGCCCTCATAAGCAGATGGACACCAAAATTGTAAGGGAAGATAAGGTAATCTTACCCAAATAGGGATAACATCCAAGGGTTCCCTTAGAGGGTTAAAAGAATGAACCCAAGGCCTCATGGAAAGGGGATGAGAATCCCATTCCCACAAGCCATATTCTAAAATAGTCTATCTATCCTCAAGAGGACAAAAACCCACAACAAAAAATCCCCTTGCAGAAGGGTAAATCTCCATTGAACCATCAACTAGTGGAGACCAATGATTGGTGATCCAGAGGTGCAAATTAGGGAGGGAAGGCCATAAATGAAAAAACTTGCAAATGAGAGCAATATTGGAGTAAAAATCAATATTTTTTAAGACTTCTTTACCAAAATAAATTATTAGAGAAGCAACCGCACATTGAATAGGCACACAAAGCCAGCCCCAAAACTATTATTTCACATTGCATCCACAAACGTGGGCTAAACAAAGCCATTTTTGGCAGCAGAGGACCCCATGCCACACTACTTATGGGGTATCATAGAAACCCCATCCTCAACTATCGTGGAACCAACTTCAAGAATGAGAGAGTCTGCATTTAGGTCAACAAATAGCTCATAGCCCGGAGGAGAAAACAGGGGCGACACATCAGTGCAAGTGAAAACCAGACTAGGAGAATTCAAAATTTTGGATGGGCAGGAGAAGCTAGATAACCCCATAATGGGCTTGACTAATAATAATGAATATTTATGTTTATTGTGCTAAATATTAACAATTATGTGTTTTGAGTATTATTGCTTCTCTTACTTATTTCTATGTAGAGAGAAGGGAAATATATGTATAATGATCTTTTTATGTATATATTTAATGAATTATTTTTAAGGAAATAAAATTTCCTCTATGAATATTCAAGATAAATAAATGTAAATAAGTAATAAATAATTTTTTTTTTAAATAAGTAAGGTTGTGAAAAAAGAAAAATAATATGTATGTATATAAGATTAACATTTGAATAATATATGTATAATGATTTTTTTTATATATCTTTAATTGACTTATTTTTGAGGAAATAAAATGCCCTTTGTGAATATTCAATATAAATAAATGTAAATAAGCAATAAATAAATAAATTTTAGATAAGTAAAGTTATGAAGGAAACAAAAGAATATGTATGTGCATTAGATTAACATTTGGATAATATTTTGCTTATTAATTTTAAACTTGTTAGATTACTTATTAAAAACTAAGTTAACATTGTTCTTCCAAATTAAGAAATGCAATATTAGGATTCAACATTAAAGTGTATTCTTTTCCAAGGGTTACCAGTGGGATCTCGACTTTCTCATCTAGGGGTTCAAGACCCTCATTATCCTTTGTGGGCATCCTCGAGTATTTTAAGCACCTCTTTTGGTTCTACTCTAGAGCTCAACAGTTGTGGATTTGGATTCATGATTTCTTTCGCCCCTTCTGGCCAGAGCCCTTCTCTTAGCATATGGTGTTGCTAGGTGACTCTCCCTAACTTCCATAGAAATATACCTAGATTTGGAAAACTTTCAAGGTGGAAACCCTCTTCAGTACTTGGAAAGATAGAAATTCCTACATTTTTTCTCACAGCCAGATAGATAAACATGTTTTCCTTTATTCTGAAGCTATTATTTGTTCTAATGTGATACTGCAGATTCAAGTGCAAGCTAACAAAGTTGTGCTTGAGGTGGCTCACCTTCAGGATCTCCTGGACCACTAGGGGAATTCCTCCTAGAATTTTTCTCATGTGCTTCTCTCTCCCACTTCCTCTTGAGGCCATTCACCTTCGCGTAGTCGATGACAGGGGAGGAGTGGCTTTGCCTGGGAATTTTTAGGCTCGCCCCCATTCTCAGGCTCCTCCTCATAGTGGCTATCATTCTCATAGGTGTTCGACCTCTCCTCCTCCTTGGGCTGACCTGGGGTAGCCTTCTAGAGGAGTGCTTGGAGGTGGTAGTGGTGCTTTTGGTTGGCCTTTTGGTAGAGCTTCTGGTTGGCCGACCAATTCTTCTAAGTGGCTCTCGCGTTTGGATCTAGTGATTTATCCTCAGTGAGAAGATAAAGATAAGGATGGAGATGGCTAGGATCCTTTTGATGTCACTCCGAACCCCACTATTGTATGGGGCAAGCTAGATGACAAGGATTTTCCACCTTCTACTAGCATTTCCATGGCCGCTTAGCGACTTTTTTACTATTTTATATGCTTTCTACTTTTTAGGTGTGGCCCATGTGACTTTATGCTTTCTAGGCTCTTCCCATATGACTCTCGGGGTGTCCCTTTTTACCACCCAAACTTTTTTTTTTTGAATATGTGTAATTTTATCTTTAATTAATAGATATAGATACCTATTCATCAAAAAATATTTATTTATTTACTTGAGTAAATTAATTAAAAAGAAACTAGTAAGGTTAAATAATTTCAAACTAACCATTTTAAAAAAAATCAAAATATTTAAAAGTAAAAAGCACATGAGAAAGGGATTTTTTTATCTATATGTGTCCTCCATGATGGATGAAATATTAGTGGTAGGGTATTGCAATTTAGATATGATTTAAAATCCACCCTTT
This sequence comes from Sequoiadendron giganteum, assembly GCA_007115665.2. Classification (NCBI taxonomy): domain Eukaryota; kingdom Viridiplantae; phylum Streptophyta; class Pinopsida; order Cupressales; family Cupressaceae; genus Sequoiadendron; species Sequoiadendron giganteum. The sequence continues at coordinate 529,073,540 of CM021105.1, forward strand.
ACTAGTTCTCTCAACACTTAGCGACTTTTTTATGTTTTCATGCTCTGGTATGTTGCCTCGTATATACTTTAGGAATGTGAATATTTCCACTCACCATTTTTATGAATATATGTAACATTATTTTATAAATGATAATATATACATCAATTCACAAAAAAAGGACATGAAACTACCTTCCATAAAACCAAAAAAATTCTAATTCAAAGCTCATTATATAAAAGGATTTTCTTAGTCTTCATGGAAGATCATGCATAGGTATGTATTATTCTAAGATGTATCAATGGTGAGTACATATAGCTAGATAAAACCACACTAGATTAAAAATGAAGCAATGCATCTATCAATAGAGTTACATAATAAGAGATATTTTCTATCAAGTAGGAACATCATAGATGTAAAAGTCATAGAGCTCATATGTGTCATGGAGGATAAAAGAAATTCAGTTGTATCAAATATTATAAACCCTACCATATAGTATACTATATAGACACTTAAAATTAACCCACATTTGGTCAATTTACCCCTAATTTGACCAATTTCCTATCCTCTATATTAATTAAATAATACCATATTATTTAATTAATATTTGATTATCTCAACCTTCATCATACTCTATTTTGTCTATTATCCCTAAATCCTATCATAAAGTAAATAATTACCTTTAATTATTTACCCCCATCCCTTATCCCTTTTCTCAAAAAATTAAATAATTTTTCTATTTATGGGTAAGTGCACCAATCTGTGACACAATTTTGGCTCTTAAGATGCCACTTTTTTTTTTCTTTTTTCTGAAATCAGGAAAATCTGATTTGCATGAGAAAATGAAGATAGTTACGCTCAAAATTTCAAGATGCGGCGAGAACAAAAGTTGAAGTGCTCCGAGTCTAGTTTCTAAGCTACTATTGTTTTTTGAAATTAATGAAGATTAAGGGTCTCAAAAAGGGGGGGCCCAAAACAGGTCCTATTTTATCAAAAAAAATAGCATAGCGCCTGAGGGCTCCCCCCTTTTTGGTTAACTTTTTTTTTAGAATTTCAAAAATCCCAAAGTGAGAAATTAGCTAACACCATGTAGTTTATCCTCCTTCTTTTGGTTAATTTTTTTAATGAATATATAATATTTTATGAATTTTCAAAGTGGACACATCGTGAAAAGCTAAAATTTGTGCGTGCTCCCCCCCAATTTTTTTGCAAACTAATAGAAAATTGATTTTTTTTTTCATCATGTGTAGAATGGAGTCTAATTTCAAAAAACGTAATTTGTTTCATGTTCTGATGAACGTGTAAAAATCTATCCTAAACCTAGCACATGCTGGTTTTTGACCAAAAATGAAGGCATTTGCAATAGAAGCTATGGATCAAAACCTTAACTAAATCAAAATGAAAAAAGAATTATATATTTAGATAGCTGAGATAGAGGTTAACGCTGTCACGGTTTTTTTTATAAACTTGCATTGGAAGACATGCAAATGAGATGGGGAGCACGGTCAAAAATATGAGAAAATTTAGCAAATCCTGTTAATTAACACGTCTAAAGTAGGCCTTTTTGCGAGCGCCAAATGAATTGTCACATTTGGTGTGCACCAAATGTGATGAGTCATTTGGCATGCACCAAATGTGATGAGTAATTTGGCGAGTGCCAAATGGCCTGCTTTGCACAAAACTAGATTTTCGCTTTCTCTGTCAGGGAAATTATATACATGAAATAAACATTTTTCATGTATATATAGGCAGGATGTTTGAGAGTGGTTTCAGATCTCTAAGAGTTATAATGCAAATTCTAGTTTTTGGAAAATCTTAAAAATTTCAGACTTAGTCAAATTTCAGTAATCAGTATGTCAAATTTCAGTAATCAGGAGGTCAAATTTTAGTACTCAGGAGGTCAAATTTCATCTATCTCACTCATTTTCATCTCTTATTCTCTAGACCTCTCTCTCTCTCACTATCTCCATCCCTTTATCTAACAATATCTTCCTTGATCTCAAGAACTATGTCTCTACATGTCCATCTCTCTCTCCTTCCCTCTCCAATATCTATCTCCCTCCCTCCTTCTCTCTCTACACTTTTCTATCTCTCATCCCTCTCCTTTAATCTTTATATATCTCTCTCTACTCTCTACACCTACCTATCCCTCCCTCCCTCCCTCTCCTCTCTTTCTCTCTCTCTTTTCTTCCCTCACTCTCTCCTCCCCTCTCTACTCTCTATCTTGTCATTCTCTCTCTCCTTCCCTCTCTAGTTCTCTCTATCTCACTTCTCTCTCCTTCCCTCCCTCCCTCTCTAATTTTCTCTATCCCCCTCTCTCTCTCCTTCCCTTTCTACTTCTCTTTATCTCACCTCTCTTTCTCCCCCTCTCTCTCTCCCTCTCTCTTCCTTTCACCCACCTTTTCTCTCTACTTCTCTCTATCTAACCTATCCCTCTATACATCTCTCTCTCTCCCCCCTCCTTCCATCTTAATCTCTTAACCTTCCTCCTTATCTCTCTAATTTTAAGCTCCATCACACATCTCTATCACCTATCTCACTTCT
>CM021105.1:529076162-529202579 GCA_007115665.2 Sequoiadendron giganteum
GAATGTAGGGTGTTGGAGAGAGATATAGGGAGGGAGGGTTAAGGGTATAGGGTAGAGGGTTTAGGGTTTAAGGGTTAAGGGTTTAGGGTTTAGGGTTAAGGGTAGAGGGTAAAAGGGTTTAATGGTTTAGGTTTTAAGGGTTAAGGATAAAGGATTAAGGGTTAAGGGTATAGGGGAGAAAGATAGAGTGAGTGAGTGAGTGAGTGAGAGAGACCTAAGAGAGGGAGAGGCGGTAGGAGAGAGATACTTGGGAGAAAGAAAGAGGGTGGGATGGTTAAGGGTAGAGGGTAGAGGGTTCAATGTTTAAGGGTTAAGGGTTTAGGGTTAAGGATAGAGGGGATAGAGATAGAGGGAGTGACTGAGAGAGAGAGAGAATTGAGAGAGGGAGAGGGGGTAGGAGGGAGAGACTTGAGAGAGAGAGGGAAGGGAGATATATAGACTCTCCCTTATCCCCCTCTCTCTCTCTCAAGAATCTCCCTGGACTACCCCCTCTCTCTCTCTTAGGTCTCTCACTCACTCTCACTCACTCTCACTCACTCCCTCAATCTCTCTCCCTTATACCCTTAACCCTAAACCCTAAAACCTTATCCCTTGTTGGTTAGAACAGAGTCAAATGAAAGCCTTTAATGAATGGTTTCTATCTAGTAGGTTCTCTAATTGTTTGACATATAATTATGAGTTTACAATTGGTATAAACATGCAAGAATGTACTTGATAAACCCTATTTGAGGTAGAATATCAAATCTAACTATCTAATTCTTCTTACTGATCCAAATGACATTCCCAGATTACTGTAATTGATTAAAGGGAGTTTTAATTCTTCTTTTAAGAATCCAATGAACCAAATCACACAGAAACAAAAAATGTCTACTGATAAATCAAATATATACTTGATACTTCAATTTAAACAATCAGGAAACATCAGATTGGAGACAATCAGATAATCACAAGAATTCAATAAACAATTGATGCCAGGATGAAATCACCAAATTAACACTTTTTCATTATCTTCCTTGAAATTCATACATGCAACATAGCCTCCTCGAATGTCATCATTCTGAAAATATGTACTTACAGCAGTCTATCCTATCCTTATTTTTTTATTTTTTTTTACAATAGATTTTCAAATCGTTTATACATTATAATCAAAGAGTCATGCCCCTTCATTTTCTGGTTATGACCGTTTGTATTTTATGGCAAAAATATTTGATTATATTGCCTTTATCAGCAAATCAAATATTTAGACTATAGTTCAACTTTTAATTTTTCACTTTATTACTTATACGGCCCTTAACATTTCTTTTCCCGAGGCTTCCCTTGTGTTTGCCGCTCTACCGCGGGCTTTGAGTTTTCTACCCGTGGTATGGCGGTACCCAGCCCCATGCTGACCGTTGTAGTCTCCATCATTGCTTACCACGCTACCACGGTCTTTGCATTTGCTATTAGCGGTACCACGGTAATTGTTAGCCGCTTCTCCCAACAGTTTACCGTAGGCACCGCGGTCTTCGTTTTTACAGTTACGGTACTGCGGTGTGACCGCTAGCCATTTCCTCCTGTTTACCGTGGTCACTGCGGTCTTTAAGATAACCCTCTACGGTACCGTGGTAAGATGTCCTGACTACCGCATCGTTGAAGACTTACCATCCACCGCGCTACTGCGGTCTTTTTTTTGACCACCAGCAGTACCGCGGTGGGACCTTGACTGCCTTCTTTAACCACTCGCCACTGCTTTTGTTGGTTGCTAACGGTTTACCACGCTACTGCGGTCAATGAATTGACTGCGCATGGTAGCGCGGTAAACACTTCATGCCCATTTCAAACTGCTACCGCTATACCGCAAGCCCCTTAGTGGGAGGCCAAAAGTGGTAAAGACTTATAGAGTGAAAATGAAAGGGGTGGTAAGGGTTACAAGTTATTTTTTGGCCCTTTTGAATGGCGGTAAAGCTAAATTTTTTATGAGAAGGTAATGAAATATAAGAAAATAAATGGGGGAAAAGTGTAGAAGGCAGTTAATGACTTTTATGGGAAAGATAGTGAAAATGTAAGGCATGAATAAATAAAATATCTTAAGGTTTTGATGGATTTTCATGGAAAATAATAGGAAAATCCTAGGAATTCTTGTGGAAAATTTCAGTTCTAACACCCTTAACCCTTAACCCTAAACCCTTAACCCTTAAACCCTAAACCCTCTACCCTATACCCTTAACCCTCCCTCCCTCTATCTCTCTCTCTAGTTCAAAAAATTCATTAAAAAACCCTAAGGTTTTCCCATTTAAATTTAATATTTTTCATCAAAATATTAAATTTTTATTCATTTATACCCTATACTTTCCTTTACTGTCTAGATGGAATTAAAAGGGGGGAATATGTGAGGGCAGATAATGACTTTTATGGGAAAGATAGTGAAAATATAAGGCATGAACAAATAAAATACCTCAGGGTTTTGATGGAAATTTATGGAAAATGATGAGTGATTTTGCAAACCACTACAAGAATCCAGAGTATCTTTAGTAGAGCAGACCAAGCAAAGCCATGAAAAATGAAGGCGATGACAGATGGAGGGAATGAACAAATGAATAATATGAAAATGGAGCAAATGGAGAAGTGGAAAACCCTAAACTACTGTGCATGGAAGATAATTTTTTAAAGAGGCATTGCTAAGAATTGTCCATGCAATGGGAATCCTTAATCCTCTGTACCTGCTTTGGTTTAAAAAATTAAACCATTAGGGATGGCCCCAAGCCACCTCAAAAAGAAAAATCTGCACTTTCCTCTGTCATAAACTTTGTTCAAAATAGAGCTCATTAGATTTATTTGGAAACTATCCATTCCACCTACCCTACAATATGCACTATCATTGAAAACCTTTAGGAAATCATTGTATTCAATCTGATTCATATTCATCTCATCATTCTGCATTTCATTATTCTTACTATCATATGAAAATCTGAATACTCCTTATGGCAACCTGAAAAACTGAGGGATATTCAACAAAACATTCATAGGCATGCTCACTGTCATATGTTGCTGAATGTGCCTGCAACTGCACTGGGACCTGAAAATTTGAATACTCCTTATGGCAACTTGAAAACCTGAGTGATTAAGAGGGTATAGGGGTCAAGGGATTAGGGTTGAAGGGTTGAGGGTTAAGGGATTAAGAGGGTATGGGGGTTGAGGGATTAGGGTTTAAGGCTCTACCTATTTGTCCCTCTATACCTATTTCTATCTCCCTCCTTGCTTCCTCTCTCTCAATATCTCTACCTTCTTTCCATCTCTACCTCTCTCTCTCTACCCTTAACCCTAAACCCTAAACACTTAAAACGCTCTACCCTCTACTCTTTATCTCTCTCCCACTCCCTCTCCCTCCCTCTCTCTCTCAATTCTCTTCGTGCTACCCCCTCTCCCTCTCTCAAGTCTCTCTCAACCCTCACCCCGATACCCTCTACTTTAAACCCAATACCCTCTACCATCAACCATATACCCTCAAACCTTAAACCCTTAAACCCAAGTAAACTCTATACCCTAATCCCTCAACCCTCAACCCTTAATCCCTTGACCCTTGACCCTTAAACCCTCTACCCTCAACCCTCAACCCTCAACCCTCAACCCTCAACCCTCTACCCTATAAATTAAACCCTCAACCCTCAATTATCAACCCTTGACCCTTAAAACCTCAACCCTAGGTAGGTAGGGGAACATAGGTGAGATACAGAGTGATGAAGGGAGAGGTAGGTAAAAAAAGGGAGAGGGGAGATAAATATAGGTAGAGAGGGTAGGAGATGTAGAGAGAGGAGAGATAGAGATAATTAGAGAGGGGAGGGAGGGACAAGTAGGGAGGAGATAGAGGTGTGTGTGTGTGTGTGTGTGTGAGAGAGAGAGAGAGAGAGAGAACACGGTTGAGATATAGTGATGGAGGGAGAAGTGGGTAAAGAGAGGGGGAGGGGAGATAAAGATAAATATAGAGGGAAGGAGATGTAGAGAGAGATGATAGATAGAGAGAAGTGGAGAGTGGAGGGATGGTGGGAGAGGAAAGGAGGAGATTGAGGTGAGTGTGTGTGAGAGGGAGAGAGAGTGAGAGGAGAGAAAATGAGGGGACAGAGGAAGGGGGAGAGAGAGAAATAGATTAGAGAGGGAAGGGGGGGAGATATAGAGTAGAGAGGGAAGGAGAGAGTAAGAGAGAAAGATGGGTGAGGGAGAGAGTGGTAGGTAGTGGAGTCAGAGGTAGGTAGAGAGGGAAGGAGAGAGGGATGGATAGGAGGGAGAGAGGGAAGGAGGGAGAGTGAGATGGAGAGAGTGGTGAGATAGAGAGTAGAGAGTTAAGGAGAGAGAAATAGGTATAGAGGGACAACTAGGTAGAGAGAACTAGAGAGGGAATCTTAGGTCTCTCACTCACTCACTCACTCACTCCCTCTCTATCTTAGGTCTCTCTTTCTCACACACTCACTCACTCCCTCTATCTCTCTCCCCTCTACCCTAAACCCTAAACCCTTAACCCTTAACCCTTAAACCCTAAACCATTAAACCCTCTACCCTCTACCCTTAACCCTCCCTCCCTCTGTCTCTTTCTTTCAAGTCTCTCCATACCACCCCCTCTCCCTCTCTCAGGTCTCTCTCTCACTCACTCAATCCATCTATCTCTCTCCCATCTCCCTCCAACTCTCTCTCTCTCCCTCTATCTCATGTATCTCCCCCCACCTCCCCATCTCTCTCGAATCCCTCTATCTTGAGTACTCCCTCTCCCTCCCACCCCCTCTCTATCCATCAAGTCTCTCTCTCTCTCTCACTCCTTGTATCTCTCCCATCCCTCTATCTCTCACTCCCTCTCTCTCCTAATCTCTTAGGTATCTCTTTCCCATCCCCTCTCTCCCACTTTGTCTCCCTCTTGTTATGCCTTGCATAACCACCCCATCTTTTGCCTTGGTCAAAATGGGTCCCCCTTTGTGTTTTTATACTTAGTTGTTTTTGAAACAAAGTTTGGAGTCTCGTTTTGCCAATACTTTGTTTGTTTTGATTTAGTCTACTGGAAATGGAACCAGATCTGAATTGGGTTCTGAAAGTTCTTTTCAAAGTTTTTTGGTTCCCATCTCGACAGTCTTTCATTCACGTCTTTTGTTTTGTCTTCAGCAGACCTGGAGCCAAAGTGGGTGTTAAGTTGGTCCTTATCGAAAATTGCAAAATCATAAATCGATTCCGCTCCCGCCTCCACTAATTTAATGTTTGGTTTTACTCTAAGTCCTTATGTTTAGTTTTATTATGTCCATCTTTTGCTTTTCTTTTTGTGTTGGGTTTTGTTTTGTGTTTAGTTGGCGGACCCGGAACCGGAATGGTAATGAAGTTTGGAAATTTCTTAAAAGTTGCGAATCAGTTTCCATTTTTGTTCCGCCCCCACCACTTTTGGGTCATTGACTTTTTGACTGAAGTTACACTATAGAGAAGTGTTCATTCTCTCACAGTCCCAACACCGCCTTAATTGCGTTTTAATGCATTAATGACAGCTGCTCGTGTAGGTAGAAATCAACATTTTTTACCTTCATTAAGGGTTAAATGGATCATTATTATCATTATTAAGAGATCAAAGAGTGTGAAAGAGTAGCAGCAGAGTTCATTCAAGCAAATTGATCGAAAGAGAGGAAGGATATTGTGTGCGAATCGGTTTAGAAGGTTAGCTTGGGTTCTATTGCATTTGAGGTAGGGTTTCTTATCATTATTGTTCTTCATTTATTGTTGCATTTTTTTTTATATATCTGCTCGTGCTTAGAATAATTTCGCTTTTAAACGAATTCGTGATTCTTGGTATGATTGGTTTGAGTAGGTTCTTATTTTATTTTGTTTGTCTGGTTATGTTCTTCTCTTCTTTTGCTTTTATTTTTAGTTCTTTGTATTGTTGGGCACGATCGCTTTCACATTTTATTCATGATCACGTCATGCTATTTTGATTTATAGTAGATTAGATTAAATTAGGGTTTTAAATGATGTTGGTTGGATTAGGGATTTATAGTGAGGTAGATTAATGATTTACAGTGAGTTACGGTTAATTGATTCATCATTTTTACTTAGGGTTTTGTCGTGTTCGATCTGGTAAAATGGCAAGGTTTAAAATCTGTGCCCTAGTTTTATCATGATTATTTCTAGATTAGGGTTTTGTAGGTTTCTGTAATCACATTTAAATGATTTAAAATATAATGCCCTAATATTTAGTCGTTCCCCATGGTCATATGAGTATAGTGTTTTTAAAGCCCCTTTTTATTTAATACGACCTTGGTTTTAGTCATGGAGCTGTGTGTTAAATAGATAAAATATTTGATGATGTCATGGTCAGCCTAGGCGGAGATGGGATCAGAATCGATCTTGAACTTGAGAATTTTGTTTTGCAAGAGTCATCGATTCCATTTCCATCCCGTTTGCGGCTCCGCGTATAATACAAAGTCTTTTGTCAAAATAACGATGACCCAGTCGGAAGTGGAGGCAAAATGCATATAGCATATGGAAATATGAAACTCTAAAGAAAATCAAATCACTTTTTCATTCCGATCCCGGTTCCGATTCCCTTCCCGATTTTGACTCTGAGCACGTTCATTGTTAGTAAAATATCTATATCAGTTTTGGCTCCGAGTCTGGTAGTATTGTAAAAGAGACTGTGTTAGGTTGTGTTTCTGCCTGGTTCCACCTCCAATGCATATAGGAAAGGTATGGTTTATAGAGCATGTTTTGTGGTGATATCTAAAGATCTAATTAGAGGTTTTTCTTGCAGGAAAGTTGAAAGATGTTAGGGACATTAGGGGAAGCTGCTCGAAGGAATCAGCTTGCAGGAACATCAAAGGTAGCACCAAAACCAAAAAAGTTAAAGCCAGAACAACTGCCTTATACCTTGAGGTATAATCACAGGAGTCCGGTTGTGAAGGTGAGCAAGGTGGAATCAGATTTGCTAGACATCACTGATAGGAACTTGGGCCAATACAACTTTGAGGAGTTACATGGAGAAACCTTTGCAGAACGAGAAAATCTAATAGGAAGGACGCAAAGGATTGTTGATTCCGGCTTGGCACATATTACTGTGTTCCCTTTATTAGTTCGGTGCCCAGAATTGATCTTAACAGTAGTCAGTGCCTACAATCCTGCTACAAGACTATGCATGGATTCACAAAATAGGGTGATCATTGATCTTACTCCTCAGATGTTTCAAAGTATATTCAATGTCCCAGATGCTAAGAGCTTGGTGTAGTTGGATGAGGCAGAGGCATTGGAGAAATATAGTAAGTATAAGGACTCCAATAGTTCTCATTTGAACAAAAAATGGTTGAAGATAGAAAATAAATCTCTATCCAAGCTTGCACATCAGCCTAAGAGGGCAGATTTCAAGAAGGAAATATTAGACTTAATACTGATGTTGTCCAGGCTGTTTGGGAAGAGGGATACGTTCCACTTCAAGGAATGGATGTTTCCTTTCATCCAAATAATCTTATAGGGTGACTATCAATTTGATTGGCCAATGATAGTGTCAAATGCTATCCATGATCACATCAGAAACACTAAGTGTTTCTTTATGACTTCTTATGTGGTGTATGCAACAGCCAGATTGGGTATGTTCCCAGGCTTAAACAGGGTGGGCATAATGGGAGCTTTGGATTGACAAAAGAAGGTATGGGAGCACTATGATCAATTGTCTCTTCAAGTTGCTGAGACTCATTTTAGAAGAGTCAATGATGCATTTATTTATGTGATCATCAATCAATGGAATGGAGATGCAGGATATCGGTTGAGTCAAGAAGCCATGGCATTCATTGCTGAATGGGGATGTTGGTACATCCAGTACCCTAAATTTACATACTTCAGGTTGGCCGGTTTTGAAGGCCATCTATATTTGCGTCCAAGATGCCGCAATAATAGGATAGTGCTAATGGAGTTTGTGTATCAAGCTCTTGGAGTTAATGCTCGGTTTGGGATCAAACATAAAACTGGGTGTCATAAGTTTCCCATGAAGTTGGGTGAATATGGTTGCCAACACTTGGTAGGAGAAAAAGTGGTTTGTAATGAATTGATACAGTTGAAATTAGGTTTATACATAGCCCATAAGTATTTTGATCCAAAGGGGAAGATGTATGCCTTATTACCTTCGGTGTTTACTAGAAATTTCAATTTGTTAGAAGACTTTTGGAGTGATCGACAAGATGAGTATGATTTGAGAAAGAAGAACTATGAAAGATTGCCTGTCGCACTCATGTCAGAGCTAGGTGTTAAAGAAAACATTCCTGGCACATTGGTGGATGATGGAATTGTATTGGACCCCTCCTATGAAGCTTTGAACATTGGCACCAAGAGCTTGGATCCAATTGACTGGGATGCTAAAGAAATAATTGATATTAAGAAGATTGGAAGGACAGTGTTGGATAGGTGTGTGCAATGGTTAGTGCTAAGAACCCAGGCTCCTCAAGAACCAACCCCTAAAAAGGGTAAGGGATACAAGAGGATCAAAAGGAAGACACCTCCCAAAGAGCCATTAGAATTCCTTCCTCCAGAGATCGAAGAAATAGAACTTGAGGTAGCAGAGGATGAAGAGGAAACACAAGAAGGGGATGTTCCAATAGGATCTGTTGTTTCGACACCCACATTAGGTGAATCATCTACACAAGTCCCACTTACACGGAAGAAGAGTAAGGAAATTCAAGAGGGAGCTCTTCATAGTATGGCTGAAACTGCTAAGGGAAAAGAAGTGGAGGAGGAAATTCTAGAGGTTGAGATAGATTCAGATGAGACTCTGTTAGAGAAAGATATGCAAGAGAAAATGCTTCCAGAGGAGAATATTGATCAGATTTTGACACATGAAGATCAATGGAAACTATTTGAAGAGACGAAAAGAGATTCTGATGCAAGGGCTATAACAGTAGAGAAAGAAAAGGAAATGGAGGCCAAGGTACAAGCTGATGCTATACTTCACCAACAACAATTGAAAGCCAAACAAGTTAAAGAAAAGGCGGTAGTTGATGAAGTGGAGAACCAAAGAAGGCAACAAGAACAAGAGCTCAAGATAAAGGAAGAGAATGATAAGTAAGATTTGATACAAAAGATCCATGATATTGAGGAGGAGAAAGCAAGAAACCAAAGCAAGAAAGAAATCTTGATTGCTAAGTTGAAACTTGCAGAAGAAGCTCGCGAAAAGGAAGAAGAAGCAACACAATTGCAAAAGGAGAAGGATGCTGCAGAGTTGATCAAGAAGCAACAAAAAGAAGAAGAAACAAAGTTAGAAAAACTTAAAGCTTTGGAGGTAGAAATATTAGAAAGGGAAAGACTAGAGGCTTTAGAAAAAGAGAAACTAGAAAAAGAAGCTCTAGAGAAGGAAAGGTTGGAAAAGGAAAAAGTGGAGAGAGATCGGTTGGAGGAATAGAGGTTGAGGAAAGAACATAAAGATAGAGAAGAGGCTAAAAAACTTGTGTAGATGCATATATTGCAAGAACAATAAGAGAAAGCAAGGGTTGACTCTCAACCCCAGGTAATTATTCAGCCACCTTCTACAGTTATTGCTTCATCTTCTTCTATGATGACTACTACTCCAAGTTCTCCTACATGGCTTAAACTGGATCTGCAGAAGAGGGCAGTAACCCCTTCACAACCTCTCAATTGGGAGGATATGATGAAAGGAATTGAGCTGGAGAGGCCTGAAAAGAAGGCCAAGATTCTACATTCTACCCGACTCATAGATAAAGGAGAGATTGTTGCTGAATGTGCCATGCCAATGAAAGAAAAGGAGGAAGGGGACATGCAGCTAATAGATTATCAGTTGAGTACTGCCAACTTGGGAAGGTCCACTAGGAATCAACAAATGAACTTGATTGATGTGGTGGCTTCAACAACCAAATCAAGAATGATCAAGGATAAGCAAAAGAAGGATGAGCTTAAGGCTCAGTTGGATCAACTACATTCAGTCTTGAAGAGTGTTTCCTCACCAAGATCACAACAGGTAACGGCCATTGAGACTCCTATTTTGTTAAGAAAAAAGGAGGTAGATGATTTGGAGCAGGTAAGGGGTAAAGTGGAGATGGTAGACTGATGGATAGACAAGTCGAACCGAGAGGTAGGTGAGGTTTTGGTTGAGGGTTTTGAAGCCTACAAGGACACAAAAGGGTTAATAAAAGAGATGCATGAATACATTGAGGCATCCAAGAAACAAGAAGAAGAGTATAAAGAATACATCTAGAAATTAGAAAAGGTTAATGCATTGCCTTTGGCAACTCTTTTAGAGCAATCAATACTTGAGGAGGACAATAAGGATTTTGTGGAGAAAACCTCTCGTATACTCCGGTTGAGAACCAACTTCTTGTGTAAACATAAGGATGAGATTCAAGAGGCTGTTAATAATTTGACTGAGCAATTGGAGGAGCTTGAAGCAGTCATTGCCATCATTGTAGATGTGAATGTGTTAATGAAAGAAGGCATGCCTTTGAGTCAAATAAAAGAGAAGTGGGATGAAAGGTTCAAAGGACTTATGTAGAAAGAGGATGATGGAGAAGATTTGATGATAGATCGACTAATGAATGTCAAGGAAAAAATAAAAGCTGCTAGAAGAGAGATGATAAACATAAAAGGTATGAGGGATTTTGCTACAGCAAAATTGGATCGAATCAAATTTGAAGATAGCTGGATTGATGGGACGGAAATAGATACATTACAACAAGTCTTCACCAGCTACGATGAGTTCATTATAGATTCAACGTCACATGCATAAATCTCTTGCATGCATGATTTCCTTCTTCTTTGTATGTTGCATGCAACACTAGCAGTTGAAGCACATGACTTCTTTTTCTCTTCTATTTTCTATTCTCTAGTTAAACTGAATGTCTAATGTAAGAACTCAAGATCAAATTGATCTGAATTTCCAAGAAAGTTTTTCTTCCTAAAAGGGTGGATAACCTAAAATAGAAGTGGAGTTCGAGGGCTTTATATAATCTATAAATACCCTGTGGGTATCATATTGTAAGGGTCGGCTAATTGAGAATAGAATTGGCTTACCTGAGATTAGGAGATAGAATTTTGTAGTGATTTACAGAGATACATTGTACTTGACCTTTTTTTACAGTTAATAGAATTATAAGTTTTACGCAATATGGAGTTAGAATTGAGTTGTTTTATTTGATAAGGTTGATAAGTTATAATCTATCTGAATGCTAGTGATTGTGCTGAAGCATGATAGTTTCTTATGTGATGAAAGTCATTAGAAGAAACCAGATTTAAGGATTATCTTGTTAGATTGTCATTGAATTGAAGTTATTAAAGTATGTTGATCTATGATCTTGATGATGAATGAATGTGTGTTGTTTTGAAATCCTTGAAATATTTATGATGTGTAATTGTGAAGTTAATTAAGCACCTAAATTGTATGCAGTGGTATAGATTAGTCTATATATTGTGTCATCTTATGGTTTTTTTGATCTGATTGGAAAAACATTCATTATTGAAGATATATGTCCAGATGCTAGATAAATTTGATTCATGCTTACTGGTTTACCCTTTGATCTACCTTTTGCTTTTGTTTGAAAACCCATTGATCTACCAAAACAGTTTGGTAGAATGAGTCATCGCTTGAATCTTTTGTTACCAGCACAGGCCCCTTGAATATTACAGTTGCATGAACCGATTGAGTGACACTAGATAGTTGAGAACCAACTACCAGGACCTTGGGAGTTAGGCCACTACATGTTGTCTTTCTTATTTAGGAGAAATAGAGTAGAAATATTCTATTTTAATGTTGTTTGTGTCATTTTTACCATCAACAAATGTTGGTGTTAGAAGGAGGGCCTGAAAGGACAAGCTAGCTCACGTAGTGTCTTTCTCATCGGAGAGATATGGGAGGATTTTGAGATCCTCTACTGACCTTGAACCTTTACAAGAATTACAAACCCCGGTAAGACCTAGACCTCATGCTCATAGGGTTTTTGATACCTACATTACCACCACCACTCACTCCACCTGAATTTCCACTAAATCCACCTACATCACCACCTCCAATTAGGCCTATATCGCCACCAATTCAGCCTATACCTGCTCAACCAATCCCACCAATGGCTTATTTTGTGAATAATCCCTCTCCTTTAGGGACTATTCCTGGGGGATTCCATGATTTACCAAAGAACCTAGAGAAGTTCTATCCTAAATACATGCATGGTGAATCGAGAAGTATGGAGGAACACATACAGGCATTCAAAGATGCTTGCACATGAGCTCAAGTTGCTCATCAAGATGTGGTATGTAGATTGTTCCCCTACTATTTAGGAGATATGGCATATAATTGGTATCTAAATCTGCCCTAGGGATATATTTTGGGTTGGACGGATTTAGAGAATGCTTTTATTAATCAATTTAGGGTTTATGTAGACCCTGCCATATTATATGACCAATTTGCCACCATAAGGAAGGAACATCATGAACCATTGCCCTTGTTCAACACTAGGTTCCAAAGGATGTATCGTAGGCTACAAGAGCCTTACTTAGTACCAAAGGGTATGGCTATACAGGCATATTTGAGAGTTGTGGATCCTTTGATTGGCTTGCTCTTGCAAAGAACTTATCAACCTATTGAGATTGACTCACTGTCTAAGATTTATCATTTGAATATTAAATTACAACAATAGATAAGTCTGCAGGCTGGAGGGTTAGGAGCAACTCTTCCTCTAATGAATTATCATATTCCTAATCCACCGTTATACAATACTGTTCCTGGGATGTCTTATTCCCAATATGGACCTACATCTGAGTTACAAGCTCCACCTACTGTGCCTTTCTTCGGTAATGGCATGCCAAATCACTCCCATCAACCTCACAATCAACTACAACAAGGGGGAGGATCAACCCATGTCCATTCCCCAACCATAGTCCAAAATGTGCAGAATGAACAAACTGTTCAACTCACAAGTGAAGTAGAGACTCTCAAAAAGACTCTCTCTCAGATATCAAATGACATGACACAGCTCAGGCGAAACCCTCCCAATAATCAAAACCAGAATTACAACAACCAAGGAGGTTATAACTATCAGGACAACTATTCTAATCAGAACCAAAATCAGAACACCAATAGGAAATTCTAGAGTCAGAACTCCTCAAACTAAAATTATCAAAATTAGAATAGAGGATACAATCAGAGGTTCAATAACAACAACATTAATAATAGGTAGTGGAATACTTGGCCTAACAACGGGGGAGTTCCTCATAATTATCAAACAGGTGAGGAAAGACCACATACTGCTAATGTTGCTGATTTAAATTTCATGAAAAATTGGTGTAGGCTGCATGATACAACAACACATTCTGAGGTCAATTACCCATAAATGGAGAAAATTGTGAAAATGGCATAGGCTGATTCCCATCCTCCCATAGGAAATTCCAATTAGGATAATGGGCTAGTCAGCACTGCCATGAATTATGAAACCATTGAAGAAAAGTATTAGTTTCCTATGCAAGGAAATAATGAGCCAGAAAAAGATGTCTATGATGCTCAAGCTTTCCAATCTAAGGGTGGTCACTTTCTAAGGAATCAGAATAAGGGACTATTCACTACATCTGCACCCCCAAACAATATGGTTCCACCAAATCAAAATGCAAATAACAATCCACCCCCACCAAAGGGACCTTCTGATTCTTAGAATAGAGGTAATCCACCCCCTTTTCCTAAGTATCAAGTTAGGAATGATTCTGAGTTTGACTTTGTTGCAAAATTACAAAGGCAGAAGACATCACTATTTTTCTTTGATATCATGAAGTGGTGCCCAGCTCAACGGGAGGTGGTATTAAAAGCTTTGGAGGAGATAGATCGCTTAAAAGGGAAAGGTAAAGTGACTCCCGCAAAGGAGACAAATGCAGCTATGTATAAAGGTAAGACCAATACCCCACCTTTCTTGTTAAGTTTGAGAATTTTTGGAAAGAATCTACATAATTGTTTATTAGATTCTGGAGCATCAGGGAATGTCATGCCTTTTTCGATTTGTAAAAAGTTAGGATTGAGTCCTATTCCAACCAATAAAAAGGTGATTCAATTGGATAAAACTGAAGTCAATGTTGTAGGTGAGTTGAAGAACATGCATGTGCAGGTTGGATCAGACCCAAGGATCCAGACTTATATGGATATCCAAGTTGCTGATATCCCAGAAACATATGGGATGCTCTTAAGTTGAGAGCTAATGAAGAGTACAGGTGGATATCTGTCCTTGGATTTCTCCCACATCATGGAAAGGAGTTGCCACATAGATAAGAATTGAAAGTGAAGCTAGACTCAAGCACATGATCATGGAATATGATGCTCCTAATGAAGTAGCATATTTTGAAACTGAGATAGGTGTTTACAAGCAAGAGGAAGTTCTTACTTTGTCTGTAATCAGTCTTGAGGATACTTCACCTTTAGAATATAGTGATCCCATGATCTGCATCAACCAATAGGTTCTAATAAGGAAATTGAAACAAGATAGGCTGGTTTTAGGAGCAGAAACTGAATTGAGTAGTTTGTTACTTCCTAACTGGTGTAGGATTCACTATCACAACCATTCCGAGTTGACATGTCAGTCATGCATAGATATTCTAAGTCATATAGATCAGCCTCAATAGGTGTGTCAAGAGAAACAAGCCCAAAATCCCACCAATGAGTTTTCTTTCCAGGTTAAGGATGCAACTATTCTTACACGGGCTAGTCTTTCTCAACATGAAGGTTCTTTACCAGAAGAAAAAACTCAGGTTGTTTGTTCTAAAGTTCAAGGGGAGATTAAGGAATCCCAGTTCTTATTTGAGACACCTACCCCAGATACTTTGCCCATACCTAAGGTGTTGATGAGAAATGAGTTGGATTGCAACTTAACCCAAGAGGGTGTTCAAGAATTAGTTGTGGAAAATTTTGATGTTTTTAAGGGGCAGATAATTGATGATTCTGACAGAGATCAGGGAGACTAGAATCCAGAAAGTGACAATCCGAAAGGGATACTAGATTTAAAGAGCAATAACATCCCAAAGGGGATGATAGCATTGGAAAGAATATTTGATTCAGATCCACAAGCTTATCAAAGAGTGCCTACAAAGAGTGAGGGAGGTAAGTATGAATCTATTAATTTGACTCACTCAGGCCCAAAAAGGAACGTTCTTATAGGGAAGACTTGTCCTCAAGAGATTAAGGATGAGATAATCAAGGTCTTGAAGCAAAATATTGAAGTGATAGCTTGGAGCTATGATGACTTAAAAACATTTGATACATCTGTGATCACACATACAATTCCTCTTAAGCCAGAAGCTAAGCCGTTTTTCCAAAAGCAATGCCTAGTCAATGCATTAATCGAGCCTCCGATCTAGAGAGAAGTACAAAAGCTTTTGGCTGCAAGAATAATCTTTCCAGTTAGACGCTCTACCTAGGTGGCTAATCTAGTTCCTGTAAGGAAGAAGAACGGTGAAATTAGATTATGTGTGGATTTTAGGAATTTAAACAAGGCCTCCGAGAAGGACAATTATCCATTACCTTCCCTTGATGAAGTGTTGCAAAAGGTCAATGGATCTCAGATGATGTCTTTCTTGGATGGGTATTCAGGGTATAATCAGGTCTTTGTAAGTCATCAAGATAGGATGAAGATTGCTTTCACTACAAAGTGGGGCACATTTTCCTACAGAAGGATGCCTTTTGGTCTAATCAATGCTGGCACTACTTTTCAAAGGGCGATGGTTGTAGCTTTTAAAGATCTGATAGGGAAATGTATAATCATCTATGTTGATGATTTGACCATCTCCTCTAAGAATAGAGAAGATCATGCTACTAATTTAGAAAAGGTGCTAAAGAAATGTATAAGTTATGGTGTCTCTCTTAACCCAAAGAAATGTGTATTCAAAGTTTCTAAAGGGAAGCTCCTAGGTCTTATTATATCAGAGGAAGGGATTTCCATATATCCTAACCGAGTGGAGGCCATTTTGAAATTGACAAAGCTAGGTAGCAAGAAGGAAATGAGGTCTTTCTTTGGAAGGATCAATTTTATTAGGAAATTTATAACAGGATTTGCAGAGATTGTCAAACCACTTAATGAAATGATGAAGAAGGATGTGAAGATTGAATGGAGTGAAGAGGCTAAATCCGCTTTCTTGCAGATTAAACAATCTATATCTGAGGCACCTATTCTAACAAGCCCAGATTATTTAAAACCCTTCTACATTTATTCTTTTGCTTCTGAGCATTCATGTGCACCAGTTTTAACACATAGAAGAGAAGAGAACGAGGAGAGACCTATAGCTTTTATGATCTCTCCATTTAAGAATGCAGAAGTAAGATATTCATCATTAGAAAAACAAGCCTTTGCATTAATACGAGCAGTGAAGAAGTTCAGGCATTACATAATCCGAAGTCAAGTAATGGCCATAGTCCCAGATTCAGCTGTGAAATATCTTCTGATGCAAAGTGAATTAGGGGAAAGAGGAGGGAAATGGATGGCAATCTTACAAGAGTTCGACCTGGAGATTCACCCAATGAAACTTGTTCGAGGTCAAGGTTTGTCAAAAGCAATGGCTGATGTGGACAAAAATATCACATGTCACCAGTACACTGTCCAATCATTTACAAAAGATCCCTGGTATACATATTTAGTTTTCTTCCTCCTCAATAACAAGTGTCCAAATGGAATGAATGCTAATCAAAGGAGAGCATTGAGGATGAAGAGTGTTCATTATATGCTTAAAGGGGGATCAATCTATAGGAAGAATTTTTAAGGAATCTATCTGTGCTGTTTGGATCAGCAAGAAGCAAAGCAAGCTATTTCTGAATTTCATGGCAGGCACAAAATAGGGCATGGATCTGCTGATGCTTTGGATCATCAAATTTTAAGGTCAAGTTACTATTGGCCTTACGTGTTTAGAGATGCACACCAACATTGCAGGACTTGTCATGTATGCCAAACTTCCACATCTAGAGAAAGAAATCCTGCAATGCCCCTACAACCGGTATATGAGGTAAGGCCATTTTCTCAATGGGCACTTGATTCTGTAGGTGTAATTAATCCAAATTCTTTTGCAGGACATAAATTCATCTTGACTGTGATGAACTACTGCACACGTTGGATGGAGGCACAAATTTGCTAGAATAGCACCACAGAGGTGGTTAGCAAATTTCTGACATAAAACATCACAACCAAGTTTGGAGTTCCATTTGCTCTGGTATGTGATAATGGCCCTGCTTTTTCTTCTGTTGAGTTTATTTCATGGGCCTATGAACATAAGATTGTGTTAAAATATTCTTCCAATTATTATCATCGGGGAAATGGAGTGGCTGAGTCCATAAATAAGAACTTATTGGAAGTTATAAGAAAGTTGTTAGAAAGTAATCCTAGGGACTGGCATACCCAGTTGAGATTTGCCTTATAGGCAAATTGAACTAGAATCAAAGCAACCCTAGGGAATTCACCTTTTAGGTTAGTTTATGGCCAAGATTCAATTTTCCCCATTCATTTACAAATACCTGTTCTGAAGTTTATGCAGGAGTTTTATAATAAGGATGATAGGATTGAGGTTAGACTACTTAATTTGTTAAACATGGAAGAGTAAAGAGATGCTACTCTGCAAAAATTCTCCAAACATCAGGCTATTGTTAAACGCTGGTTTGACAAAAGAGCTAAGATAAAAGCCTTTAGAATATCAGATCTTGTGTTATTATGGGATAAGGCTAGAGAAAAGAAGGGAGATCACCAAAAGTTTGATAGACTTTGGTTAGGTCCTTATCAAGTGGCTGAAATATTAGGTGAGAATGCTTTTCATTTGAGTACCTTAACAGGAGAGCCTGTTCCATTACCAGTTAATGGTCAGTTTCTCAAGCACTATTTTGGTGCATAGAAGGTCTAATGTTTTGAAAAAAAAAGTGTACTATATTGTATCATATGAATTAAGTTTCTGTTTAGGTTTTTGTTTTTAGTTTTTAGTTTTTAGTTTTGGTTTTTAGTTTTTGTTTTGTTTTCTTTCTTTGTTTTGTTTGTTTGTTTTGTTTGATTCGGGATCTTTATTTTGTTCATCTCAAGATTTGGGGTTGTTATTCAAAGTATACTACTGGTACTAGGAGAGAAATTGGTTTAGGTATTTTCATTATTATCATTGAAAAGGATTTCGTTCTGAAACTTATGTTTTATAATCATTCTAGTTTGGGTTGGAAAAGTTATTAAGGATAAAAGATATATTGTGAATATCTCATGAATTGTGATAAAAAAAATTTGTCACCAAATTAGAGGAAACATCTGCATGAGTAGGTGCCTATTTGTTTTAGAATGAATCTACCTTTAATTCAAGTGAAAAATCCAATTCCAAGACTATCATGAAATCCATAGTAGTTCTCAACCCACATTTTAGATTCAATGAATCTGAGTATTGAGAAAGATGCATAAAAGAATTTCCACAAGTAAAAGAAAAAAAAAAGAGTGAAAAAAAAGAAAGAAAAGGCAGGCTCAATACCAAGTGGGTAATCAAGTATCTCTATCGAGGCTATGGATGCCTGGCTAGCAGTAGATAAATGATTTGTGAGAACTAGAGGTATCTCCGTCAGGGCTATGGACGCCTATCTGGCAGTGGAGCAATACCCAGGATTTTACTGCACAATAGTTAAAGGACTCAACCTATGTAGCTTGAATTTTAGGTATGGTTGTTCAAAGAGTAGAGAAAGTATCTATGAAGAATGATGCACAATATAAGCACACACTCAAATTCAAAAATAACTCATGAGCACATACATATGAGATTCTAGCTCAAACATATCCTAAGTATATCTGATCTTATTCAAGTTGAAGTGTTTATAAGCCAAGTAGTTTTTGGGTGACTGAAATTTTCTTTGGGTATCTTGAAAATGGGTAAACCATTTTCCCAGCCGAGTCGCCATTTGTTATGCCTTGCATAACCACCCCATCTTTTGCCTTGGTCAAAATGGGTCCCCCTTTGTGTTTTTATACTTAGTTGTTTTTGAAACAAAGTTTGGAGTCTCGTTTTGCCAATACTTTGTTTATTTTGATTTAGTCTTCCGGAATCGGAACCGGATCTGAATCGGGTTCTGAAAGTTCTTTTCAAAGTTTTTTGGTTCCCATCCCCACATTCTTTCGTTCACGTCTTTTGTTTTGTCTTCAGTGGACCCACACCTAGAGTGGGTGTTAAGTTGGTCCTTATCGAAAATTGCAAAATCATAAATCGATTTTGCTCCCACCTCCGCTATTTTGATGTTTGGTTTTACTCTAAGTCCTTATGTTTAGTTTTATTATGTCGGTCTTTTGCATTTCTTTTTGTGTTGGGTTTTGTTTTGTGTTTAGTTGGCGGACCCGAAACCAGAATTTTAATGAAGTTTGGAAATTTCTTAAAAGTTGCGAATTAGTTTCCATTTTTGTTCCGCCCCCACCACTTTTGGGTTGTTGAATTTTTGACTGAAGTTACACTACAGAGAAGTGTTCGTTCTCTCACAGTCCCGACTCTGCCTTAACTGCGTTTAATGCATTAATGATAGCTGCTCGTGTAGGTAGAAATCAACATTTTTTACCTTCATTAAGGGTTAAATGGATCATTATTATCATTATTAAGAGATCAAAGAGCGCAAAAGGGTAGCAGCAGAGTTCATTCAAGCAAATTGATCGAAAGAGAGGAAGGATATTGTGTGCGAATCGGTTCAGAAGGTTAGCTCGAGTTCTGTTGTGTTTGAGGTAGGGTTTCTTATCATTATTGTTCTTCATTTATTGTTGCATTTTTTTTTATATATCTGCTCGTGCTTAGAATCATTTCACTTTTAAATGAATTCGTGATTCTTGGTATGATTGGTTTGAGTAGGTTCTTATTTTATTTTTTTTGTTTGGTTATGTCCTTCTTTTCTTTTGCTTTTATTTTTAGTTCTTTGTATTCTTGGGCATGGTCGCTTTCACGTTTTAGTCGTGATCACATCATGCTATTTTTATTTGCAGTAGATTAGATTAAATTGAGGTTTTAAATGATGTTGGTTGGATTAGGGATTTACAGTGAGTTACGGTTAATTGATTCATCATTTTTACTTAGGGTTTTGTCGTGTTCGATCTGGTAAAATGGCAAGGTTTAAAATCTGTGCCCTAGTTTTATCATGATTGTTTCTAGATTAGGGTTTCGTAGGTTTCTGTAATCACATTTAAATGATTTAAAATATGATGCCATAATATTCAATCGTTCCCCATGGTCATATGAGTATAGTGTTTTTAAAGCCCCTTTTTATTTAATACGACCTTGGTTTTAGTCATGGAGTTGTGTGTTAAATAGATAAAATCTTGGATGACGTCATGGTCAGCCTAGGCAGAGACAGGATCAAAATCGATCTTGAACTTGAGAATTTTGTTTTGCAAGAGTCATTGATTCCATTTCCATCCCATTTCCGGCTCCACGTATAATAAGAAGTCTTTTGTTGAAATAACGATGACCCAGTCGGAAGCGGAGGCAGAATGGATATAGAATATGGAAATATGAAACTCTAAATAAAATCAAATCCCTTTTTCATTTCGATCCCGGTTCCGATTTCATTCCCGATTCTGACTCCGAGCCCGTTCATTGTTAGTAAAATATCTATATCGGTTTTGGCTCCGAGTCCGACAGTATTATAAAAGAGACTGTGTTAGGTTGTGTTTCTGCTTGGTTCCTCCTCCGGTGCATATATGAAAGGTATGGTTTTTAGAGCATGTTTGGTGGTGATATCTAAATATCTAATTAGAGGTTTTGCTTGCAGGAAAGTTGAAAGATGTCAGGAACATCAGGGGAAGCTGCTCGAAGGAATTAGCCTGCAGGAACATCAAAGGCAACACCAAAACCAAAAATGTTAAAGCCATAACAACTGCCTTATACCTTGAGGTATAATCACAGGAGTCCGGTTGTGAAGCTGAGCAAGGTGGAATCAGACTGGTCAGACATCACTGATACGAACTTGGGCCAGTACAACTTTGAGGAGTTACATGGAGAAACCTTTGTAGAACGAGAAAATCTAACAGGAAGGATGCAAAGGATTGTTGATTCCGGCTTGGCACATATTACTGTGTTCCCTTTATCAGTTCAGTGCTTGGAATTGATCTTAATAGCAGTTAGTGCCTACAATCCTGCTACAAGACTATGCATGGATTCACAAAATAGGGTGATCATTGATCTTACTCCTTAGATGTTTCAAAGTATATTCAATGTCCTGGATCCTAAGAGCTTGTTGCAGTTGGATGAGGCAAAGGCATTGGAGAAATATAGTAAGTATAAGGACTCCAATAGGTCTCATTTGAACAAAAAATGGTTGAAGACAGAAAATAGATCTCTATCCAAGCTTGCACATCAGCCTAAGAGGGTAGATTTCAAGAAGGAAATATCGGACTTAATACTGATGTTGTCCAGGGTGTTTGAGAAGAGGGATACGTTCCACTTCAAGGAATGGATGTTTCTTTCATTCAAATAATATTGCAGGGTGACTATTAGTTTGATTGGCCAATGATAGTGTCAAATGCTATCCATGATCAACTAACTAACATCAGAAACACTAAGTGTTTCTTTATGACTTCTTATGTGGTGTATGCAACAGCCAGATTGGGTATCTTCCTAGGCTTAAACAGGGTGCACATAATGGGAGCCTTGGATGGACAAAAGAAGGTATGGGAGCACTATGATCAACTGTCTCTTCAAGTTGCTGAGACTCATTTTAGAAGAGTCAATGACGCATTTATATATGTGATCATCAATAAATTGAATGGAGATGCAGGATACCGGTTGAGTCAAGAAGCCATGGCATTCATTGCTGAATGGGGATGTTGGTACATCTAGTACCCCAAATTTACATACTTCAGGTTGGCCAGTTTTGAAGGCCATCCACATTTGCTTCCAAGATGCCGCAATAACAAGATAGTGCTAATGGAGTTTTTGTATCAAGCTCTTGGAGTTAATGCTCGGTTCGGGATCAAACATAAAACTGGGTGTCATAATTTTCCCATGAAGTTGTGAGTATGGTTGCCAACACTTGGTAGGAGCAAAGGTGGTTTGTAATGAATTGATACAGTTGAAATTGGGTTTATACACAACCCGTAAGTATTTTGATCCAAAGGGGAAGATGTATGCCTTATTACCATCGATGTTTACTAGACATTTCAATTTGTTAGAAGACTTTTGGAGTGATCGATAGGATGAGTATGATTTGAGAAAGAAGAACTATGAAAGATTGCCTGTCATACTCATGTCAGAGCTAGGTGTTAAAGAAAACATTCCTGACACATTGGTGGATGATGGAATTGTATTGGACCCCTCCTATGAAGCTTTGAACATTGGCACCAAGAGCTTGGATCCAATTGAATGGGATGTTGAAGAAACAATTGACATTAAGAAGATTGGAAGGACAGTGTTGGATAGGAATGTGCAATGGTTAGTGATAAGAACCTAGGCTCCTCAAGAACCAGCCCCTAAAAAGGGTAAGGGATACAAGAGGATCAAAAGGAAGACACCTCCCAAAGAGCCATTAGAATTCCTGTCTCCAGACATCAAAGAAATAGAACTTGAGGCAGCAAAGGATGAAGAGGAAACACAAGAAGGGGATGTTCCAGTAGGATCTGCTGTTTGGACACCCACATTAGGTGAATCATCCACACAAGTCCCACTTACAAGGAAGAAGAGTAAGGAGATTCAAGAGGGAGCTCTTCATAGTATGGCTGAAACTGCCAAGGGAAAAGAAGTGGAGGAGGAAATTCCGGAGGTTGAGACAAATTTAGATGAGACTTTGTTAGAGAAAGATATGCAAGAGAACATGCTTCTAGAGGAGAATATTGAGCAGATTTTGACACATGAAGATCAATGGAAGCTATTTGAAGAGACGAAAAGAGATTCTGCTCCAAGGGTCGTAGCCTTAGAGAAACAGAAGGAAATGGAGGCCAAGGTACAAGCTGATGCTCTACTGCACCAGCAACAATTGAAAGCCAAACAAGTTAAAGAAAAGGCAGTAGTTGATGAAGTGGAGATCCAAAGAAGGCAACAAGAACAAGAGCTCAAGATAAAGGAAGAGAATGATAAGTTAGAGTTGATACAAAAGATCCATGATCTTGAGGAGGAGAAAGCAAGAAACCGAAGGGAGAAAGAAATATTGACTGCTAAGCTGAAAATTGCAGAAGAAGCTCGCCAAAAGGAAGAAGAAGCAACACAATTGCAAAAGGAGAAGGATGCTGCAGAGTTGATCAAGAAACAACAAAAAGAAGAAGAAACAAAGTTAGAA
This sequence comes from Sequoiadendron giganteum, assembly GCA_007115665.2. Classification (NCBI taxonomy): domain Eukaryota; kingdom Viridiplantae; phylum Streptophyta; class Pinopsida; order Cupressales; family Cupressaceae; genus Sequoiadendron; species Sequoiadendron giganteum. The sequence continues at coordinate 529,099,366 of CM021105.1, forward strand.
AAAATTAAAGATTTGGAGGTAGAAAGATTAGAGGCTTTAGAAAAAGAGAAACTAGAAAAAGAAGCTCTAGAGAAGGAAAGGTTGGAAAAGTTAAAAGTGGAGAGAGATTGGTTGGAGGAATAGAGGTTGAGGAAAGAACATAAAGATAGAGAAGAGGCTGAAAAACTTGTGCAGATGCATACAGTGCAAGAACAACAAGAGAAAGCAAGGGTTGACTCTCAACCCCAGGTAAATATGCAACCACCTTCTACAGTTATTGCTTTGTCTTCTTCTATGATGACTACTACTCCAAGTGCTCCTACATGGCTAAAAATGGATCTATAGAAGAGGGCAATAACCCCTTCATAACCTCTCAATTGAGAGGATATGATGAAAGGAATTGAGTTGGAGAGGCCTAAAAAGAAGGCCAAGATTCTACATTCTACCCGACTCACAGATAAAGGAGAGATTGTTGCTAAATGTGCCATGCCAATGAAAGAAAAGGAGGAAGGGGACATGCAGCTAACAAATTATCAATTTAGTATTGTCAACTTGGGAAGGCCCACTAGGAATCAACAAATGAACTTGATTGATGTGGTGGCTTCAACAACCAAATCAAGAATGATCAAGGATAAGCAAAAGAAGGATGAGCTTAAGGCTCAGTTGGATCAACTACATTCATTCTTGAAGAGTGTTTCCTCTCCAAGATCACAACAGGTAATGGCCATTGAGACTCTTGATTTGTTAAGAAAAAAGGAGGTAGATGATTTGGTGCAGGTAAGGGGAAAAGCGGAGATGGTAGACTGATGGATAGACAAGTTGAACTAAGAGGTAGGTGAGGTTTTGGTTGAAGGTTTTGAAGCCAACAAGGACACAAAAGGGTTAATAAAAGAGATGCATCAATACATTGAGGCATCCGAGAAACAAGAAGAAGAGTATAAATAATACAGCTAGAAATTAGAAAAGGTTAATGCATTTCCTTTGAGAACTCTTTTGGAGCAATCAATACTTGAGGAGAACAATAAGGATTTTGTGAAGAAAACCTCTCGTATACTCCGGTTTAGAACCAACTTCTTGTGTAAACATAAGGATGAGATTCAAGAGGTTGTTAATAATTTGACTGAGCAATTGGAGGAGCTGGAATTAGTCATTGCCATCATTGTAGATGTGAATGTGTTAACGAAAGAAGGCATGCCTTTGAGTCAAATAAAAGAGAAGTGGGATGAAAGGTTCAAAGGACTCATGCAGAAAGAGGATGATGGACAAGATTTGATGATAGATCGACTAATGGATTTCAAGGAAGAAATTAAAGCTGCTAGAAGAGAGATGATAAAGATAAAAGGTATGAGGGAGTTTGCTATAGCAGAATTGGATCGAATCAAATTTGAAGATAGCTGGATTGATGAGCCGAAAATAGATACATTACAGCAAGTCTTCACTAGCTATGATGAGTTCATTGCACATCCAACTTCACATGCATAAATATCTTGCATGCATGATTTCCTTCTTCTTTGCATGTTGCATGCAGCACTGGCAATTGAAGTGCATGACTTCTTTTTCTCTTCTATTTTCTATTCTCTAGTTAAACTGAATGTCTAATGTAAGAACTCAAGATCAAATTGATCTGAGTTTCCAAGAAAGTTTTTCTTCCTAAAAGGGTGGATAACCTAAAATAGAAGTGGAGTTGGAGGGCTTTGTATAATCTATAAATACCCCATGGGTATCATATTGTAAGGGTCGGCTAATTGAGAATAGAATTGGCTTACCTGAGATTAGGAGATAGAATTTTGTAGTGATTTACAGAGATACATTGTACTTGATATTTTTTTACAGTTAATAGAATTACAAGTTTTACGCAATATGGAGTTAGAATTGAGTTGTTTTATTTGATAAGGCTGATAAGCTATAATCTATCTGAATACCAGTGATTGTGCTGAAGCATGATAGTTTCTTATGTGATGAAAGTCATTAGAAGAAACCAGATTTAAGGATTATCTTGTTAGATTGTCATTGAATTGAAGTTATTAAAGTATGTTGATCTATGATCTTGATGATGAATGAATGTGTGTTGTTTTGAAATCCTTGAAATATTTGTGATGTGTAATTGTGAAGTTAATTAAGCACCTAAAATGTATGCAGTGGTATAGATTAGTCTATATATTGTGTCATCTTATGGTTTTTTTGATCTGATTGGAAAAACATTCATTATTGAAGATATATGTCCAGATGCTAGATAAATTTGATTCATGCTTACTGGTTTACTCCTTTGATCTACCTTTTTCTTTTGTTTGAAACCCCATTGATCTACCAAAACAGTTTGGTAAAATGAGTCATCGCTTGAATCTTTTGTTACCAGCACAGGCCCCTTGAATATTACAGTTGCATGAACTGATTGAGTGACACCAGACAGTTGAGAACCAACTACCAGGACCTTGGGAGTTAGGCCACTACATGTTTTCTTTCTTTTTCAGGAGAAATAGAGTAGAAATATTCTATTTTAATGTTGTTTGTGTCATTTAACCATCAACACCTCTCCTCTCTCGGGTGTCTCCCTCCCTCTCTCTGTCTCTATGGATTAGGGTTTAAGGGTTGAGGGATTAAGCCTCACTTATGTCACAATCCCTCTATGTCAGGCCTCACTTACCTCCCACCCTACTTTCTTAGGTCTCTCCTTCCCACCCCCTCTCTCCCACTTTGACTCCCTCTCTCTGAAGTCTCTCCTTTTCAGAGGAACATATTTGGCGAGCGCCAAATGGGTTTTACCTTGAAACGGTAAAAATAAGGGTTGACCCCGTGATTCAGGCCCACATTCTCCTGTGTTTGTCTGGTTTAGCACTTTATCCAGTTGACTTCATATTGTACCAATCTATGCTTGATCCGTCACCTTTTTACCACCAATCTGCATGGTAGACAACATAGAAGAAGATATTTTGAAGTTTCTACATCATTTTACATTATCTGAGGTAATATATTCATTTTGGTAAATTGAAATGTTTTTCTTTAGTATATTTGTTTGTTTTTGACAATATAAACTAAATTTCCTTAATGATTTTATTAATCATAACAATTGGACTTAGAATTCAACATTGAATTAGATGGGATTTGCATAAAAAAGTTTATGAGTTTGAAGAACAAAAAAAATAAAAAACATGATATTTACTTAACATAAATTTACTTATGAATTCTATTTGCATTGCTTATAGTAGTCCATTTCCAGCATGGCTAGTGGAATTCACTATATTTCATTCTTTTTCCAACTAATTTGGAAAACTTTTATTTTCATCTAATTTGGAAAACCTCATTGCCAAAGAAATAGTGAATAATGATAAGATATAGCATCACAAACCCTTCTTTGAATCCATATTCTTCATGACTTTGTTGACAATCAAAAATTTGGTTTTGAGAAAAATAAACACAAGAGTCTCTAGTTTTCATTTAGGTGGCAAGAATTTATACCCTAGGTTTGTGATTCTCATTGATTTGTTGTATTGAATGGTTTCCACCCCTCTCTACATCAATTTTTTTGTAAAATGCATTACTTACTTTTGTTCTATGTGTGTTTGTGGACATGTAGCATTCAAGGTCATGTCAAGGAAATGGCCGAAGCTTCTAACACTAGAAGAGCATGCAGTTAAAAATGCAAGGAGAAGAGAATCAAAAAATGTAGCTTGTGAAGCAAAGGAATCGTAGCCCATACAGCCACAAACTTATGTGCAATTTAAGAGAGATGTCAAATTGGAAAAATAAAGGGCACGAATGAGGAAAGTTCGTGGAAGGACATGAATGAATACAAAAGTTGGGGGCACATCATCAACCATAGGTGAAGCTCAATGCACATCTCTAGTTGAAGACACATTGACAACAACATGTGGTTTTCCAGGTATATCGAAAATCACATCTCCAATTGAAGACACACCATAAAAAACATTGCGTTTTGAAAGTACATCAGTAAACACATCTCTATTTGAAGGAACTTCACAAATGACATCTCAAGTTGGAGGTACAACATCGTTTACATGTCAATCTCAAGACATGTCATCAATTGCACCTCCAATTGAAGGTACACGATCTATCCTCGATGTTGTTGACCTTCCCAATATTGACACAAATTTACATTTGAGAACTCCTCCTAGAGTTTTGCATAAAAAACCTACATTTTTGATTGATATTGATTCCAATGTTTTGAAATGGATGCCTAATAAGATTCCAAAACGTACATGTCAAAGATATACAGAATGGATATGGAGTTTGTTTTTTGTGAAGCTAAGTGAGGGTGGAAGATGCCAAGTATTTGTTGAAATGATGAAGCAACTCAAATTTAGGCTCACCATGAAGGCTCTTGGGCTAATATTTTTGAATGAATCAAGTGAAAATTCCATTGTAAGGAACTTGATGAGTGCATATGAGAGCGTGGGTTCCACCTCATGCACGAAGGATAGTTGTGCCACACGACGTGTGATGACAACAACACTGTTAAGCAGTCAAACAAGGAACAAGGTGAACCTTACAAAGGCAAGTAAGTCTTTGAAAATAAGTAGATCATCTCTAATGAGAGCCAAAGGAAGGCGTGAAAGAGTGGAGGATCCAAATAGCAATGAGTTATGGGAATTTTCGGGTAGAGTGCCATGGAAAGACACAAGAATTGCTCAAGGCTTGAGATCTTTAATTGTGAATTATTGGAAGGATAACACAAGGACCTCTCTTAATCAAAGAGATGTTGTAAGAAGGAGAATTGGTAGTATAAACCGTGAGCCACATCCAATGCATTATTTGAATACCACTCAAACCCAATTTTTTACTAATTTTGTACAAAAGTTTCCTAAAATTAAAATATGGCAAAGGTATTTTGAAATGCTAAAGCCTTTTTATGTCAAAATAAATCACACACGCACTACTTGTTGTTGTAGGGTTCATATTGAGTTTTCTAACCATTATGATGTTTATCGACGTATATGTGTAGATATGCATACTGACAATGTTTTGCAGGAATGTAACATAATGCCGCCACCTAAATCATCAAGGAAATTTTTGTCTTCCATTTTATGTGAAAGAGAGGATGGTCAAATTTTTTACAAAAAATCATGTTTGGATGGCACATGTGATCATTGTGGTGGCATGCAATATTTGCCAATTTTCCAACACATGGCTAGTACACACACAATTGGAGACAAAATTATGGAATTTGGAAAATATACGACAGTGGCATACAGTCTAAAAGATGGGAAAGAAGCAAAGAAGTGGGAATTGGTTAGTAATAAGATTCCAGTGTATCAGTTTATGGGCATTTTTTGTGATTGGGTGTTTTATGACTATGCAATGCATACACACATAACACAATGGTTGGACTCATAGTTCAAGTTATGTAAGGACACATTTCCACTTCGTCATATCATTTCAGTTGTCAACTTTGCTGAGAACTACACACTACAACCATAGAATGAGGTGCAATCACAGTACTACAACTCTATGCAGGTTTCTATATTTGTACATATAGCATTCATTCATGCAAATGATAGTACAAAGGAAAATAGGAAAGTATTGAGGGAGTATCACTTTTACATCAGTGATGATCACACACATTCTGCAAAGTTTGTTCAAGGTTGCTTTCATATGTCCTATGCCAATCTGGCTAGCAGGGGCATACCATTTAGTCAACATATCATATGGTCAGATAATTGTACATCACAATTCAAGAACGCTAGAATGTTTTACTAGTTGAGCAAGATGCATAGGATTAGTGGTGTTCAACATATGTGGAACTTCTCAGAGGCCAGGCATGGAAAGGGGGAGCATGATGGAGCAGGTGCATGTATCAAAAGATCCCTAGCACGAGAAGAGTTAAAGTACACAAACAATGTAAAGTTGACAGATGCAAGATCAATTGTCCAGTGGTGCAATGGTTCAATGGGTCCAGGTAGTGAAGGCAATTCTTTAGTTCATAGATTTTTTCATTTAGTAGATGATACTAACATTGCAAAATATGAGGATTGTTGTACACTAATAGGATCGAGCGAGCTACACTCTTTTAGAAGCTCCAATGTAGGTACATGGACTATCCATATAAGGAAGATGGCATGCTTTTGTTATGCATGTACACTTCAATCATGGAATGATTGCGAGTCAACAAAGTGGGTTGATGAATGGTCTGTAAGAAGTCTAACCCCACTTGACACTTATCAACTCCCGATAGCTCTACAAATCACAGAGATGCAATCATCCATTGACTTTGATCATGTATCAGACCTACTAGAACTAGGTAATATATCTTACTTACAAGTTTTATTATGCTGCTCAGTAAATAAATCTAACAAGATGAACATATCAATGTAGGGCACGTTTGTGCAGTAATTGCAGATGAAGACAATGAAGAGGGTATAGATTATTACTTGTGCCATTGTATCAAGGCCAAAAAGAAATTGGAGTCCCCAGTTATAGACGGAGAAAACATAAAATATCCTACAGGTTCGGTGGTTGTTATTGGAACATGGCTTTGAAGGTATCCAGTTAAGAATGTTGCAGTTTGGTTGTTTGAGGACTTCAACACGCATCAAAAAATTCTTTAGTATTCGAACCTTGTCATCACCACTGACGTTCATTTGATCAAATATAAGGGTAAACTTGCGAACAAGAACTTGTGGAAAGTGCGCGAGTCTGACCACGAGGCAATACTTGACACAATAAAGACTAGAGTAGACCTAGATGGTTCCCTAGATTGATTTGTAAGTATGCACATTGAATTTGTAAAGCCATTTTATTGATCACTCTTTTGGACCAACACCTTGCAATAAGGATTTTTCATGATTACTGTTTGATGTCATATGCATTTATGACTATCATTGATCCTTTTCTGATTGTGACTGTAGGTAATACTGAAGTTTGTCAAAGTATATAAGAAAAGAACAACATCGGTTGCTGGTGCAAGTGTTCAGTGTTATGAGAAACATCGGTTGCTGGTGCATTTTCTGGTTGTCAATCTTCTCTTTATTTTCCATCTCCTAGATTTATCGGATTGTTATATGCTACACGTTTTATGTTAAGCCTCTTAGTGATATATTTGAAATTTATACTTAGGGTCATCGAGAGATGATAAAGTAGCGAAGGGGCACATCACCATTGTAGGACCTTCAATCGACCTCCTTATCTAGCATGCATGAAGGTGATAGCAGGTCTCGTCAGCTGTATGATTGACATGATTTAGTTATTGCTTTTTTAATGATTTTTATGTGAGTCAATGTCTAAGATTAAGAGGCTTTTGTAGGTTTTTTGTGGACCAAATTCCTATGATACTACACAACCATAGAGAGGCTACTACCCATGTGTTTCGTATGGAGCAGGTGATGTACATGTTTTGAACCATTTTGGAATGCAAATAGTTGGGCCAGCTGAGGTGGAATGGAAAATATAAACTGGGCAGCAACTCCTTTTGTCCTTTTCTCAAGTACAATATATTTCATGATTTGTGTTAGAAATGGAAGGATTATTTCCCTGCATGTATTGCTACAAGTATCGACAAATGGAAGGATTTTCAAGATGTTCTTCCATCACTATTGTAATATTTGTCATTGACTTACTGTATTTTTTGAAGACTCCACATTTATAAGGACCTATTGTTGCATACACAACCATAGCTCTTGGAGTCTTTAGACATTGATTGACATAGACTTGACAGTCATAGGACATTGAATGTGTTGAGAGAATTTGATTGTCAAGCACTTTATAATCATACACTCACTGTACTTAACAACCGATCACTACTCATTTCTAATCTGTCTTTTTCATTTGCACATTGCCATGTACAATGACCCTTCACAGTTCCCTTGTGTTCATACATTCATGATGCTTGTCTTAATGAATAACCTTCCTTTAAATCTATTGTCCTTTGATGAAGTGACAAGGTAGGGGCAGCATATGCCTTAGAGAAATCGATGCAACTTAGGTCATCTCTAACATACCATAGGGTATGACATTCAACAAAACAACTACTATGGTTCAACCGACTCGATCCCTTAAGGGTCCAAAGTGCAAAAGGGTAACAATATTTGATAGGGTATTACTCATAGATCGTGGTGATTACGAAATATCTGTCTGAACCTATGAGCTCACATTGGGCCCCTCTATAATAACCTTTCTCGATTTTCGCTATCTCGGAGGCTTTTTCCTATGGTGGTGAATTTTCACTCGAGGAAAAAGTTGTCAAATGCAAGTAGTTGAAAGTTGCAAAGTGGTGCAACTTTCGTTCTGCAGCTCATATAACCAAACAAACTGTTCCAACGCATCCGGGTGGGTACGTTTACGTTAGGAATGGTTCTCTTTCACACCTAAACACGCGGAATCGCTCTAAGCTACGTTCAACCGGATCGATCCCTTAAGGGTCCAAAGTGCAAAATGGCTGCGAAATTTAGCATGCTATTACTTGGACACCGTGACGCTTAGAAAATTCTCGTCTAAACCTATGAGTTCATTTTGGGCCCTCTACAATAACCTTTCTTGGTTTTCACTATCTTGGAGGCTTTTTTCTATGGTGGCGAATTTTCACTCGAGGAAAAAGTTGTCAAATGCAAGTAGTTGAAAGTTACAAAGTGGTGCAACTTTCATTTTGCAGCTCATGTGACCAAACAAACTATTCTAGCACATCTGAGTGGGTACATTTACACTAGGAATGGTCCTCTTTCACACCTAAACACGCGGAACCGCTCCGAGCTACGTTCAATCGGATCAATCCCTTAAGGGTCCAAAGTGCAAAATGGCTACAAAATTCAGCATGCTATTACTCGTACACCGTGATGCTTAGAAACTTCTCGTCTGAACCTACAAGTTCATGTTGGGCCCCTCTACAATAACCTTTCTCGGTTTTTGCTATCTCAGAGGCTTTTTCCTATGGTGGCAAATTTTCACTCGAGGAAAACGTTGTCAAATGCAAGTAGTTGAAAGTTGCAAAGTGGTGCAACTTTCGTTCTACAGCTCGTGTGACCAAACAAACTGTTCCAATGCGTCCGGGTGGGTACGTTTACACTAGGAATGGTCCTCTTTCACACCTAAACACGCGGAATTGCTCCGAGCTACGTTCAACCGGATCGATCCCTTAAGGGTCCAAAGTGCAAAATGGCTGCGAAATTCAACATGCTATTACTCGGACACCGTGATGCTTAGAAACTTCTCGTCTGAACCTACGAGTTCTTGTTGGGCCCCTCTACAATAAAATTTCTCAGTTTTTTCTATCTCGAAGGTTTTTTCCTATGGTGGTGAATTTTCACTCGAGGAAAAAGTTGTCAAATGCAAGTAGTTGAAAGTTGCAAAGTGGTGCTACTTTCGTTTTGTAGCTTGTGTGACCAAACAAACTATTCCAATGTGTCCGGGTGGGTACGTTTATGCTAGGAATGGTCCTCTTTCACACCTAAACACGCGGAATCGCTCTGAGCTACGTTCAAACGGATCGATCCCTTAAGGGTCCAAAGTGCAAAATGGCTGCAAAATTCAGTATGCTATTACTCGGACACCGTGACACTTAGAAACTTCTCGTCTGAACCTATGAGTTCACATTGGGCCCCTCTACAATAACCTTTCTCAGTTTTTTCTATCATGGAGGCTTTTCCTATGGTGGCAAATTTTCACTCGAGGAAAAAGTTGTCAAATGCAAGTAGTTGAAAGTTGCAAAGTGGTGCAACTTTCGTTCTGCAGCTCGTGTGACCAAAAAAACTGTTTGAACGCGTCCGGGTGGGTATGTTTACACTAGGAATGGTCCTCTTTCACACCTAAACACGCGGAATTGCTCCGAGCTATGTTCAACCAGATCGATCCCTTAAGGGTCCAAAGTGCAAAATGGTTGTGAAATTCAACATGCTATTAATTAGACACCGTGATGCTTAGAAACTTCTCATCTAAACTTACGAGTTCATTTTGGACCCCTCTACAATAACCTTTCTCATTTTTCTCTATCTCAGAGGCTTTTTCCTATGGTGGCGAATTTTCACTCGAGGAAAAAGTTGTCAAATGCAAGTAGTTGAAAGTTGCAAAGTGGTGCAACTTTCGTTTTGCAACTCGTGTGACCAAAAAAACTGTTCCAACACATTCGGGTGGGTACATTTACTCTAGGAATGGTCCTCTTTCACACCTAAACACGTGGAATCGCTCCGAGCTACGTTCAACCGGATCGATCCCTCAAGGGTCCAAAGTGCAAAATGGCTGCGAAATTCAACATGTTATTAATCAGACACCGTGATGCTTAGAAACTTCTTGTCTAATCCTACAAGATCATGTTGGGCCCATCTACAATAACCTCTCTTGGTTTTCGCTATCTCAAAGGCATTTTCCTGTGCTGGCGAATTTTCACTCGTGGAAAAAGTTGTCAAATGCAAGTAGTTAAAAGTTGCAAAGTGGTGCAATTTTCGTTCTGCAGCTCATGTGACCAAATAGATTATTCCAATGCATTCGAATAGGTATGTTTACGCTAGGCATGGTCCTATTTTGCACCTAAACACGCGGAATCGCTCCGAGTTACGTTCAACTGGATCGATCCCTTAAGGGTCCAAAGTGCAAAATGGCTGCGAACTTCAACATGCTATTACTCGGACATTGTGATTCTTAGAAACTTCTTGTTTGATCCTATGGGATCACGTTGGGCCCCTCTACAATAACCTTGCTCGGTTTTCGCTATCTCAGAAGCTTTTTCCTATGGTGGCAAATTTTCACTCGAGGAAAAAGTTGTCAAATGCAAGTAGTTGAGGCATATTATCAAACATTCCACTGCCTTGTCTATGGCTTGTTATGGCATTCCATCACCATGAGACCACTTTTCTTTGAGGCATTTTTTGAAAAAGTTCAATGGCTTGTCTATGCTATTGCTTACTATTATGCTTTCCTAGATTTTTTCCAAGCATCCATAGCTTGTTCGAAAGCATCTGTTTTAGGCTTTTAGCCATTGCAAGAAGGCAATGAACTATTTGATAAAATGCTTTGGTAGACATATATGAAAAATGTCGTAGCATTGACAGGGGAATGAACTATTTGAAAAAATGCCTCAAAGAAATGTGGTCTCATGGAATGCCATGACAAGCTAAAGCAATAGGCAGCTGCTCCTAGTTATTAGTTATGCAATGTGAAGTAATTGCATAACTCCTTAGGTTGACTTTGTCAAAAGCTATATTGTAATTGAATTTTTTTCATCTATCAGCATCTAGTTATTCATTATGCAATGTGAAGTGATGCTTTGAGTTTGAAAGATGTGCAATGCATGAATAAAAACTACAAAAATCTATTTTCTACATTTCATTAGTTAAACTCTTTATTTTATTTTCTCTCTATATCTCTATGCTATGGAAATGCCTTTCGATTTCAAAAAAGATAGTTTTTATCTCTTGTTATACAATTTTTTACATTTTTTTATCTCTTGTTATAAAAAGGAGCAGATATACAATGTTAAAGAAGAGTGAAAGCACAACTAAATTTATCATTTCAAAGCAATTTTTTTGATGCATTTTTTCAAACAGTTCACTGCCTTCTCTATGCTATTGCTTACTATTATGCTTTTGATATATTTTTTGAAGCATCCATAGCTTGTTCAAAATCACTTGTTTTAGGCTTTTAGCCATAGCAACAAGGCAGTGAACTATTTGAGAAGATGCTTTGGTAGACATGTATGAAAAATGTGGTAACATAGACAAGGCAGGGAACTATTTAAAAAAATATCTCAAAGAAATTTGGTCTCATAGAATGCCATGATAAGAAAATGCAATTGGCAGCTGCTCCTAGTTATTAGTTATGCAATGTGAAGAAATTGCATAACTGCTTAGGTTGACTTTGTTCAAACTATATTGTAATTAAATTTTCGGCATCTATCAACATCTACTTATTAGTTATGCAAAGTGAAGTAATGCTTTGACTTTGAAAGATGTGCAATGCAATGTAATCAATGACATGAATATAAACTACAAAAGTCCATTTTTTACAATTCATTAGTTAAAATATTTATTGTATTTGCTCTCTATATTTCTATATGCTATGTAAATACCTTGCAATTGTATTTAAAAGGCTTAATAGGTCAGTTAGGTGGTATTTGCAAAATCAAGTTGTGAATGAATGGTAATTAAGAGCAAAATTGGCAAATTGCCATCGTAGAAGTCTAACAAAGGGTGGTTATGGTGGTTGATTGGCTCAAGAGGTAGTTGGAAGGTGGTATCAAGATATATTGCTATAATACCCTGAGTTGAGGGTTGATTTTGTTTAGTTTCTAATAACAAAATATACTTGAAAACACTGATCACTGGTTTTCTTTGTTTTCCTGAATCTTCTTTGCCTTGCACAAGCCCATACAAGTATATCATGAATTGAGGCTTTGGATACTTGATTGCATATGTTTTTACTCTCTTTGCATCTGTTTTGAAGGTTTAAATCCACCGTTGGTGTGTGTGGGATCAACAAACTTGGTTATTGCTCTGTTTTCTGTGTTAGGGGTTTTGAGGGCAACACCATGACACATTAGCCAATCCACCTACTATTCTGACCCTGTTGCTTAGTAGATTGGCCTATACCATGATTATTTTGGTGTATGAATACTTTGGAGGTCGAGAGAATGAATAAAATCGGTGGGGTGTCAAGTTCTAATGTTGTTTAGGGGTGTTTCCACCATGAAAATAAGGAACTCAAGTACTGAATTTGAGAAATACTGAAAGGAATGGGATTGTAAGTGTCCTTTAAGTTAGGGTAGAGGTATTGAGGGGTGTTTCCACCTTTGGAAGGATTGGGGGAGGTTTGGAGTTATGAGTTTCTTTAAAACCCTTCTTTTTGTGAAGGTTTAGGACGGTTTGTGAGTAGAGGAATAGAACAAGTTCTTGGGGCTCTTAAAATGGGAGAATCCTAAGTTTGGTGAGCATCCCTAAGACTGTTTCAAGTTTCCTTGGTTTGGAGGTGATTTTGTGAGGGGGTTCCTTTGGAAATTAGGCCTAATTGTGAAGCCTAGAGCGAGGGAGGTGTATTGAAAGTTCATGTTGGTCAAAAAGAGTTACTATTGGTTTTGGCATATGTTGTGTAACCCTGAAAAGGGTATCTTAATCCACCTTTAAATGGTCATATGTTTTGGAAAGGTTGGGAGAAATTAGGCTTGGAAGGGGTTTTGAGTTTGGTGCAGGAGCACCTACACCACATCATCAATTTTTATTTATTTGAATACATCAATATGGAAATGTTAACGTCTTTAGGTTTATTTTGTCTAATAAGCTTTGAGAGATCAAACATAATGCAAATAAAGGGTGTTTTGTGTCTTAGAAGTCAATTAGAAATCATATAAGTTGTAAAATGCTGACAAAGCAACTTTAACACAAACAAATGTAATTAAGGAACCAACTAATCCCAAGGTTGGTTATGGGCGTTGGGGAGAATATGGTTGTTGGAAAATTATTTAAAAATCCTTACCAAGGCTCGAATGAGAGAGTGGAAGAAGTTTTGTAATAATTTTACACAATAAACACCACAGTTTTGAGCAATTTTCTAGAAAAATACTGTTTTCTTGATCTTTTTGAGTGTTGTACGGGCACATACAGGTTCTTCATGGTCTAATAATTTTAGAGGATGTGTCTATATGTTTTATAATTCATTTATTTTTTATTTTGTGTCTTACCTCTTTGTTTGTAGAGAGAACCAACACAAACAATGACTGTCCTAGTGTTGTTGAATCAAGGGTTTGAGGGGAAATTTGTGATGTAACAATCAATCCACCTATTGTTTGCTACTATATCTTGGTGGATTGATTGAAAAAATGTTATAATAAGTGTGTCAACTCATTTTGGAATAAGGAGCCATAATTATGTTGTGTTTTTGAGACTGTTCTAAGACTGAACAAGGGTTTTCCAACATGGAAGTGAGGAACCAAAGAGAGGTTTTTAAGAATTAATGCCAATAAGGGTTATGTGAGGGTCTGATGAGTCCGTGCAGAAGTATTTTGAGGTGTTTGGGGCTTTGGAAGTGTTGAGAGAGGTCTGGAGTTGTATGTTTCTTTAAAACCTTTGATTTTGTGAAGGTTTTGGAGGGTTTCTTGGGTTTTGTGAGTTAGAGGCTCTGTAGACACAAACTAATGACAAAATTTGAGGTTTGGCACCATGACCTAAGAATTTCCAAGGCGTTTGGATAGATACCTAAAGTTTGAAGGGTGGTCCCTTTGGAAAAAAAGGGCTAATTGTGAAGTCAAAATTGAAGTAGGTGTGTTGAAAGTCTGTGTCGGTCCAAAAGAGAGACCACTGATTCTTTGGTATGTTGTGTAGCCCTGAAAAGGGTATCTCAATCCATATTGTAATTGTCCAGTGTTTTGGAAAGGTTGGGAGAAATCTGGCTAAAACTGAGTTTTGAGTACTACAAGAATAACCAGTCACAAATGTGAGTTTTGGAAACCTTGATGAATCTGACTTAGGGATTGTTGTCAATTGATTCAATTGTCATTGTATGAATGTTGATGGTCTTTGTAGGGCCTTGGTGGAGTCTTGTTGTTCATTTTCAAGGTTGAGGAGTTGAGACCCTTGAGGATGGGTTGATGCCTATTAAGCTGAATCATTATGAAAAAGAGTTCTTGATTGAGAATTGACATTTCCATTGTTGTGAGTCTTCTCCACCTTGGCTCTACATCAGAGTGCTACAAGGGTGGATTGTTGGGTAAGGTGTTGAATGAAGAGTTTGGTTTGATGGGGCTTTGAGGTTGTGTAGATTGCTCAAAATAGATTGTATTAATCTTGTTAGGAGCCCCTTGAAGGCAGGTTGTCAGACTGATTGGGTTTGAGCCTCCTTGCCTCTGCATTGGTGAGGCACAAGTAATTGAAGCATTCCAAAGGATACAAACCACCACGAATGGAGCTTACTTATACAATATGCTTTAGATGGGGCTTATTGAGCATTCCACGGTAATTAATTAAGCATTAGATGTAAACAAAATCCATGCCTACAACATTCAAGAATACAACTTACACGATATGCATGATAACATCATTCAAGAATGGCAATAGAAAAATAAGAGTTTCTTTAATCAAAAATCCGAAAGGCTATACAATGATATATATTAATAAAGGTATATAAATATATCCAAAAAAACCATATAGGTTTAGTACAAAGGAGCCATTTGGAAAAAATATCACATATATATATATCAATAGTACAAAACATATGTTCCAAAATGCCACATAGGCATACAACAAATAACACTAATACATAGTCATTTCCCTCTAGGGGAAGGAAATAGATCCCGTGCTGCCTTCGAAATTCGGCTGGATGGAGTGATTGTTGCTTGTCTTGTCTTTCAAACACGCCCGCTACTCCTCCTCTCTTCACTCTAGAGCTTCAACTGATATGATTAAAAGTAAAGATGTTAAAACATAGAAATTGAATTATGGAATGGCATATAACAAAATATAATCACTTACCGCATACATATAGTCATCATGCACATTTAAAGCATCACCATGTCCACGATTTGGAGTGACAACCACCTGTAGCAACCATGAAGATAGAAATTAAACTACATAAAATTATCGTGAAAATTTTCTATAATAGACCATAAAAGAGAAAATATAATGTCAAATTGACTAATCTATTCCATACCTCTCTCAATGGATCAGAACTGGCTATTGTTGCAGCAACTCCATGGTCCATCGTGCCACCAACATCACCAGGGCTATCTCTTGTCAACAGCTGCAAATGAAACAATATCTCAGGTATCATGTTGATATAGGAGAACATAATGTGACACGATCAAGGAATACTTGAATGCAATGTTTGTGTTTCTCATCAATTTTTTAGATTTGTATATACACAAAATTATGAAAACTAGCTAACATAGATTTACAACCCTATTAATGAATAAAGGCTACCTAAGTGTATGTTGTTTGAGGATATGAATCACAAGGTGTGGAGGAAGAAGGTGCACCAGGAAACTGTTTGAAATCCAAAGCATGTTATGAGACAAACATTCAAATATAACATTCAACTATTCAAATGCAATAATAATATCTTTAATACTAGTTGCATACCTATGGACTCATCGTCGAGAATGTATAAGGGTCTGTAGGAATAGAGCATCCCTCATGAACAGTGTGACCCTGAAATTTCATTATATCAAAATTCTACTAATTTAGTTATTCTTAAATTTCAAAATATATTTTAATAAACAACATTAAAATAACTTGCTAAATTTTACCTGAGTCTCAATGCCAAATGTATCATTCAGAATATCATCTATGAAAGCCATCACCTTTGCAACATAATTAGGCTATGTAGCTGCATCACGAGCACCCTGATAATTGTACGTGCAAACAACACCACAAGCACCACAATGGTGGGGTAGAGGTCGGGGCCTACACGTCTCCTCCACACCAAGCTCTACTAGAGGACTCACACACTGTAAAATGGTCTAGGTGAGTGAGCCAATTGACTTCATCGTGTCCACCTCTACACTGTCCTTAACAATGGAAGGAACAATGACATGCTCCACCATGGGTCTACCCAAGGCTCTCGGTGCCAACTGTGGATTACGTTGTGCAACATGTCTATCGTGTGTGGAGCCCCCACATCTATCTTGAAAGTCTAAGATGTCAAAATAGTTTGGCATTTTATTGAGGACAAACTTGCAATAGAGTTTCCTCAAAAATTATTACAGCACCTCATGGTTATTGCATGGAGGTTGGTCAAATACCATCCACCACCGCTCCCAAAATTTGTTTCTAATTAAATCATGGTGGCACTAATGGATGGGGAACCTCCTGCATGCATGGGACAAAGGTTCATTGGCTTTTGGGTCTTTAAATAGGGCACACAACTCGGCTTTGCTAATTTTTAGTTTTTTGACATCTGCATATGACAAACCATTAGCATAAAATTGCCTCATCTCATCTCTCTTAGTTGACCAAAAATTCATTTGCTCGCTCATTTCTCCTACATGAGTTAAAATTGACTTCAATGATTCAACAATCCCTCTCCTATAAGGGTGGGTTTCGGCATGCTCAGTTAATCTTGCAATTAATTGTTGAATGTCTCTTTTATTGTTTTCAATTTGATTTTGAATATTTTCTTGTGTTCCTTGAGGATGCCTATGAATTGATGGAGGGGTTTTGGGTTGTTCTTGTATAGGAGGCTCTTGATGAGGGGGTGATTGTGAATTCCAAATCAAATTCGAAATAAATAGAATAAAAATACACACCTCTTTGCAATCTTCGACCTCTCCGACGTGTTGGTGGCATTCTCGTGGAAAATGGCAAGCTAAGGATGCAAATAATGGAGGAGATTTGGCGAGCACGAGTTGTAGACTTTAATTCTTCCTTCTCAAGCTACGGGTTGAAAACAAAATGAGGGTTCCAAACCTGACTTTTGCATTTTATGTCTAGAAATACATTTGGCGTGCGCCAAAGGCCTTATTTCGGGGTTTTTTTGATCATTTTTTCAATTTGGCACCTAAATTGTGTCACAGATTGATGCACTTACCCTTATTTAATTCTCCCCTACATATCCCATCCTCCAACCTATTTTCATTAAATCCTAATCTCCCCCTAAGTGGTTGCACACACTTAATCAATGATTAAGTGGGTCAACCCTCCCTATCACATAATGCACATGACCCTTTGTACATGTGACATGAAATTGACATCATTTCACATGGGCCTTGTCCCCTTAAAGTACTCCAAAGGAATTTTTAATTCCCTTATTCCCATCATATCACCCCCTTTAGAGTGTGATGACAAGTCTTTCCACTATGGCAATATCTCCTCCCATAGTCCAAAGTACCAGATCTCCCTCTCAACTCACATCATGGTGCAACATGGCACCATCCCATGAGGTGATATGTCTTAACCACCCTTCACCCTTGATCATCAACTTGCAATCTTGAACCTCCATTTAAAATCTCAAAATTTATAAAATCCAATACTTAACCATTATACTCACTCTTACTTTATCATTGGAGCAATATTATGTTATAGAATTCATGAGCACACATCCAACCATCATGAGCACAACCACCATTCCATGATGCAAAAAGGATTAATTTGGTGAAATAATTTATTCTTTCATTATGTTGTGTTAACTCTTATGCATAAATTGAATGCTTCTCATGTTTTGGATAGAGTAGATTAATGTTTCTTTACTTTGCTCTATTTAGGCCTAAAATTTAATATACGCATGTGCAACCCTAAGTATCACACACTAAAAATACTACTGTAAGGTCCCACTTCGCACGTGAATAATAAAATCTTAATTTTGTTATATATTTCTCCTAAATAGATGTTTAGATATATTTCAGACAATGCATAGTGTGATTGTGTGACAATGTGCTTGTATTTCATTTTGACATGTTTTATTATCATTGCCATGAAGGTAATAGGAACTCATAAACTATGAATACAAATTAGAATTTTAATGAAATGATGTACAATCAAATCTTATTTCAACTACCAAATTAATGTGATATAAGATTGTTTCTTATGATTTCATTGCTAATGTGCAGGAAAGAAAGAGTGCCAATACGAGAAGGGAAAACCACCTGGAGAACAAATTCAAAAAAATCCTCTCATGGTTATGTATTTGATTTTCGTATTTTGGAGCTTAGAAGGAAATAGAGTTATTGTGTTTATTCTCTTGGGTTGAGAGGGTATTTAATTGTGTGTCATGTGAGATGTAGGTTGGAGTTAAGGTTTAGAAACCTTTATCCAAGTTTGAATTTCGGATGAGTCCTTAAATGGGCCTCTAAAGAGGGTTGTTGGACAATTTCCTTGGTTGGGATGCAAAAAGAAACCCCCTAGTGTCCATACCATATTGGTAGGGGTCAAGTGGGCATATAATAGTGCCTCAAGGACATGATTTGACCCCTAAAAATTCCTCATAATGGAGATTGACGAGTTTTGAAGAGAGGATGCCATGAAAAGATGGAGAGTTTGTCCAAGTGCATGTTTCTTCTTTCATAAGGAAAAGACTCTCATTGATGGAGGTAAGCACACTTCACACCTCCCCACCCAAAAGTTACAAGTTGAAACTCCTATATATTTTGGAGAGGTAGAATGAGTGGGATGTTACCCACTTCTTCTCTTGGAGAATTTGAGTGGAGATGGTAGAAGAAAGGAGAAGAGGAGAGGAGTCCACCTCTTGGAAAGATAGCGATCAAAGTGGCTTGGATTGGAGAGGAAAGAAAGATAAAAGAGTTTGATCCTCTCACCTAAGAAAGAGCTAAGTTGTCTTTACTTTCATTTCCCTTGGTTAATTGTTGTAATAAAGTGGCATGTTGTATGGATCATGGTTGAGATTAGATTAAAGAAACTAGATGCATGAAATTTGGTGCTAAGTATTTTATTCCTTTAACAAAAGAAAAGAAAAGAAAAGAGAAAAGGGCTCCATTCATCATCTTGGAGCTGAAAGAATTCTTGCTCGGGGGTATGGCTAGAGCCCATGAGGCTCCATGACGCCATTACGGTAGGGTGGAGAGCAAGCATTATTTAGTAAAGTTTCATTCATTGTATTTCTTTGAATTTGTTTGTAATATGGAAAGTTGGTGTTTGTTTGTAACATGATAGAGGATGGAAAAGAGCACTCGCCTAATTTGGTAGGCATGTAAATTCATTGCTTGTTTTAAATAATTGCTTTATATCTAGATGAAGATTTTAAGATAGTATTGGGTGTATCAACCAATCTAATTAGAAGATTTGTTCTATGGATGAAGAGTTCTATAGTTAAAATTCCTTAAGTAAATGAAGTGCTATTTTTTTGGTCTGTGTATTTGAGGCAGAATATATATGTATGTATAATTTTGTTGTCTGAGCAAGTTGGTTTTCAAAGGGGTTCTCCCAAAGTTAAGTTAAAGAAGTGGGTCTAAATTTAATGATATGTTGTCCAAAATTCTGATTTAATTAACTACCTATATGAAACATATTATATGTATTAAATTTCATGTCTGATCGTCAATCCAAAAATTCTTGGAAATATCTCCTAATTCAAATCTGTGTAAAGAAAAGAGAAATGAAAATAGTTAGAAATGGAAAAAAATGAATGGTAAGTAAATGGAAATCAAGCAAGTAAATATACATTAATTAAGCAGGGTACCTGCAAGCAAGGAAGCAAAATGGGTAAGGAGAATATGGTAAAATAAAACAAGAATCAAATAAGAATAAAGTAGAATAAAGTTTCCCCTTGATTGGAAAAATAAAAATAAACAGTTCAAACCCTCCTTCATAGTAGCCATACTCTGGCACCTTTCTTAGGGGTTCTCCGTAGGAACAAGAAAAAAGAGAGAATAACTGCAGACCTATTTAACGATAGGAAGCTCACCGAACAACAAATGTGTGGCGGAAGAAGAACGTTCCTATGTAGCAGTCATAGAAAATTTCCAAATTGCAGCAGTATGGTTACATTTCAATATAGGTAAATCCAAGGTATAATTTAGAAACCGGTTGTCAGTTCTTCAAGTATAATACAAATAAAGGTCATAAGCACAAAGGAAAACAAAAAAATGAAAGATAGTTATATTTATCAGTGAAAACTTTGAGAAGTTACGCCTGCATAATTCTGTTACTTGATGATCCTCTCTCCTCTCCCAGTTACTTGTTCAAAAAGCAGCTATAATTTTTGTAGCCAAATCGAATTCCCAGCAACTAAGTTAGAGCAAGCTGAATCGATGAGGTTCCAGTCAGCTAAGTGCAAAGCTCTCTGGATAAGTAATAAGAGCAAGGAAATCGAACCAAGTAAAAAAATAAATGGTATTAGCACCATTATGATAGTAATATTTGGGTGGCGTAACAAGGCAAACATGTTAAAATGAGTTTGGTGCTTTGTCTGCACAACACTCTAATATTGCACTTTTGGTGTGCAATGGGGTATGTCGAAAAATTGTATAGCTATATTTGATTTTGTGTAGTCATATTGGTTGAAATAGGGAATAGTTCACACAATCTAAAAAGTTTTGAAATGAAAAAAATATAATGTAAACGATTATTAGCAATATTGTATGTATGTAACATATTAGAACAACACATGAAAAAAAAATGGAACTTAAATTTATGCCATATAAAAATGTAGAAAAAGGAAATATATACAATGATGAAATTCATGTGTTTTGTATGGATTGTTTAATTTGCATTACAAGAATGGATGCAGTTGAATACAATGGTATAGCAAAAATGTGGAACGGTCACATTGAGCTCCAATGTATCTATAATAAACAAAAAATCTAGTTAGTATTTGAAAAGCAACTAATACAAAACAAAATGTTGAAGTTGAAATTCCAAAAAAAAAGTGTAGTTACCTTTGCTAGAGTAGTTTGTAGGTCTTAGTTAATGAGAATATAGTGTAAATGAGTAATGAGAGGAGCTGGCAGTAAAGGAAAAGGAGAAATATAATGCATGGATACGATAAAACTGAGCCAAAAAAGTGGCGATGGGTGCATTTTGATAATCCTTGAAAACAAGTTTTAGCTAGCATTTAATGGTAAACCAACAACAATTTAATGGTAAAATCCTCTAAAATATCAGGTAAAAGCCTCCAAAAGCTCACTTATCACATAAAAGCCAAATAAATATTGATTTGACAATTGGATGTGAACATTCTATTTCTATTTGCAATATTTTTTGTCAATTTGAAGGAAATTTTATTTTTCATTTGCATTGGTTATATTTTAAATTTTTCATTTCATTATTTATATGACATAGCTGATTTTAATTATGAGGTAATTGAGTTTATTGCTATACATGTGCGTGTATTGTATTATTTCTTATTTAATATTTTTTTGTCTTGTTAAATCATACAAGAAATGGTGTTTTTTTGCATGGTTAATGCTTAAGCTCTTTAGGTCACGAGCTATTTATGATTTGAGAGGAATCGACTAGATATGTTATCCTGATGGTGATTGGAGGGGAATTTTGGTTTGTAGGCCATGCTAATGACGAGAAGGTGTATGGAGCCTTCTTTTCAAATGTGGTAGTAGATGTCCTTCCCATGAAATTTCCCACTAGGCTTCCCCCATGGTAGATTTATTTAAAGTTCATAAGACTAGATTTATCGCTAAAATTTAAAAAAAAAACTTTATTTATTTAATGTGCAACTTTTTATGTGTTGTATGTTCATAAGACCAGATATACCGCTAAAATTTAAAAAAAAACTATATTTAGTTAATGATCGTTGGTAATTTGATTAATGATCAATTTATTTAATTGACCAATGCCAATTATATTCGAAATATAAATGTAATGTTTAACTATTAAATGAATATATAAAATGTATGTATATATTTATATAACAATTGACTTTAATTTTGTATTTTAAAATTGATTTAAAGTCAATTCCTTATTTATATCCCGAATCTAATCAATTAATCACCTCCAACTCTTAATCCAAAATAAGGACACTTATTTAATTTTACATCTTACATGGGATGCATATGTAATCTACATATCTCATACTATTTCTCAACAATGTAAAGAAACCGCTTAGCCTCCCTATAGACCTAATAATATATTAATTAGAAACAATACCCACAAATATTGATCATTCTCCCATTTTAAGATTGGGGTCTACCTCTTGACAAAAGATTACTTTGCATTTGACTATGCCCACAAAGGTTCGCGATTACACAGGACGTGCCATTTGTTTCATTTTTTACATTTAATTCTAGCTAAAACTTTATTGTAAATTTACTTAATTAAGTTCCCCACTACCCGTCCACCTTCGACCCCCTTACACGCCCTTCCCACTTAGGAAAATAATAAAGGATATGATACACTTGCTACTGGCCAAAAAATACTGTTTAAAACGTATGAATCATTTAACATATGATTTGTTTAGATCATCAAATTTCATAGCTCAAGATCCCTTGTATTCACAAAGAAAATGACTGTGTATAAGCATATGTTTAAGTCCAAATATCAAAAGGAAAATAAATAGCTACAAGCCAAAAAGGAATACGTCCATGGTAAATAAAGCTAGAAATGATGTGAGCTCCAAGATGATGGCGTGGATTCAAATCCTGTTATGTTTGCTTCTATGTTGGTTAATTAAGCTTGTTGTGACATGACAAGCTTTGCTAAATTGAGTAAAAAAAACAAGTGGTGGAGGCATAGGAAAGCCATGTGAACTATATGACAAAAGGTCATTTGTAAAATGTGGTGCATAGAAAATGCAAAAACATTTGGCAGGTGTGGCGGATTGAATATAAACATTGTTTTGCAAATAATCCATGTTTAACTCCGTTCATCGGCTCACGTGTCATGTCTACACTCCCACAGTTGCATGGGAGCAAGTATACCTCCACATGCCTTTCCCTAAGTTTATTTTTGTGCATGCATATCGAATATGGAGGGTACGGGGAAGAGGAAATAGATAGTAAATTTCTTCCACCACTTAAAATCTCTAGTAGAACCATGCCATTACTGTAGAAATCAGAGTTGGATGTAACAGGTAAATTGGCCACCTGTTCCAAATATTATGTTAAACTTGGAGTCCCAATCTACTATCTTTGGTTGCTGTTGATAGTTGCTACTTCCATATGAAATTGCTTCTCCCCTTTCTCAATTTGTTCCAGTTACATGAATGCAAATGTGACCTTTGTTGGCTATATAAACTGTCCCAAACCCACGCGAACCTAACTTGTCTGTAAAATTATTTGTACAATGTTGCAGATCCTCTTAGATTGTAGAAAAATCTCAAAGGCTAGCCCTCTTTTTAATTTATTTTTATTTTTAAAGGCAGCTGGTATGGGAAGTTTTTTACATTACTGGCATGTGAAAAGTTTAGTAAGCGAACTAGGTGAAATTTGTATCCTCTCATTTCTGATGGTATAGTCTCAAAATACTTCTCAGCTCTAGAAATACTATATAGCTTGAAAATCAAACCCAACCAAACTACATGATCACTTTCATTGAACATAAAAGACCTTCTTTCCCACAACCATTTTGAAACCTACTACATCAGAGAAAACAAATCAATATAGTAGATATAATTAACCAAAAATTAAAGTGAGGGG
The DNA here is from genome assembly GCA_007115665.2 of Sequoiadendron giganteum. Lineage (NCBI taxonomy): Eukaryota > Viridiplantae > Streptophyta > Pinopsida > Cupressales > Cupressaceae > Sequoiadendron > Sequoiadendron giganteum. The sequence goes on from CM021105.1 coordinate 529,123,310, forward strand.
ATAGTTTGCATTATGACATTCTACAAACAATAACTTGTTTATTTTGATGCTTCCTTGCTTATGAAATTATATGCTAGGCATATCCTTTTAGCTTTTACCTTTATGGTATACTGTGTTGTTTACTCTGAGGAAATTTGTGTTTTACTGGTCTAGGTCATGTGTTTATGTCATAGTGCTATTGAGGTTGCCAATCTCTGTCGCATATCAAAGGGTTCAAACATAATAAACCCATAAGTTATAATTGTTTTGTTTTAAAGGCAATGATATCAATTGGTCAACTGCAAAAACAACATTCAGTTTCATGTCCTCTTTTTGTCATATAGGCTATGGTCACAGATATTGCCATGTTTTCTGTGGTTAGTTCTTGTAGCTTTTCCCATGATCTTCACTCTATCATTTAGGTCCCCTCAATCTTGATATATATTAATATATGTTTATTGGAATGGGTTGCATATATCATCCATAATTAAAATTGCATTCTCAAAGCAGTGGTTGTTGAACATTCTCATTTCTTTTTATTCAAATATAGTACTTAGAAGCTCGTTTAGTTCGTAGTCTTCCCAAAGTTTTTGGTGGCATTTTCCTTCAACCATCCTATTGCTATAGGACAGTACCTTGCAATATATTCAGGTGGTAGGTTGGAATTCTTAAATATCGTAAATGCTCTATAATTTGAGTGGTGATCCATGATGCTGACATGAAATTTCTTGTATGTTAGGGGACAACTTCTATATATATTATGTCGGGGCGTACTATTAAGATATTTTAATTTCCAAGATAAGAAACATTGTTGGCATATGTAGGGAGCTTCCTTTCACTATGGGTATTTATCTTTCCCAGGTTTAAATACTGAGAAATCTATATCTACCATGGAAGCTGATGAAGAGCTCAGATTCCTCAAAAATAACTGCTAATGGTTGTGGTTGTTCTTTGTAAATGTAGAAGACTGTTAGCTATTTTTATTCTTACACATAAAAGTCTATTTGTAGAAAATAAGAGGCGGTGGAAAATGGTATTGCCATCTTTAACTAGTTTTATTGTGCCTGCAATAGATTTGATAGGTCTACAAAGAAGATGTCACAACAAGTTGTGCCTGCAACAGATTTGATAGGTCTACAGAGAAGACGCCACAAGAAGCTGTGAAATGGAAGCACAAAATGGATTTGTTCAAAGTATTGTAGAAACATTCAAGCAAGTGTGATTGCTAAGTGTATAGCAAGTGGCAGATATGATAGTTGTAAGGACAACCTTGATTTATTTCTTTTTCCTTAAATGCATTGCTTTTGAGTAGAGGATGATTGACGGTGCAACCCATTCCAATCGTTGGTCGGGTGTTGTGGACAAAGGTCAACCATGGATTTTCGGAATTTAGGTTGGTCTCTTTCAAATTGGATACGTCTTCGGTGTAAAATATGTTCTGAGACCCTATGAGTTGATAGGTGTTCATAAAATTGAACTAATCCTTGGTGTCTATGATTGCATCTCATATCATGGTAGCTGGAATGTAAATAAAGCATATCATGGTAGCTGGAATGTAAATAAAGCATTTATATGATTTGATAGGCATAACATCACTTGAGTAGATGGGTGAGGGAGACAGCTCATTTACCCCTTGCCCCATGATGGCATTGAATAAGTTAGATGTATAAATCTGTCCCAACAAGATCCTTGTCAGAGGGCACTATCATGTAGCATATCCGTTGTGATATCATGACGTTTAGAATAATAAATCCTGCAACGTAAAACATAGGGAAGTAAATAAAAAAAATAAAAACATAAAAACATAAAAACAATGGAATAAGAGACCAACAACAATGTGGGAGTCAATACGTTTAAGTACCTACCTGACTATCAAAACTCCACCGTTTTTTTTATATTTATCCTTAATATTATATTAATAATAAAATATGATTAATTGTAGTATTAAATTATTAAATTATTGTTTTATTATTATAATGTTATTATGTTATATTATATTAATTTTATTATATATTTATTATTATTATATTATGTATATTATATTATTATTATATTTTTATTATATTATACTATATTATATTATATTATATTATATTATATTATATTTTTATTATATTATATTATATTATATTATAGGTACATTTTGAGAGTTAAACTAAATGCATTCTTATTTTCATGTCACAAGATCCTACAATTTTATTAATTATAATATTTTAATTTTGTTAAATTTTTTTATTTTTTATTTTTAATAAATTTTCCAGATATCTATATTAATAAAGATAAAATTATAAATTCACAAAAAAAGGGGCGGGTGGAAAAGGCACACCATCGATTGACAAACTCAGCCCCCTATTCTCAAATATTTGTGCAATACATAAGATCAAATTGGTTGGTCATTTAAGAAATGATTTTGTTGATATATTATTACTATTAATTTATTTTTTTATTATTTGTTTACATTTACTATTATATTATTATTATTTTATTAATATATCAAGTTTGAAATATTATACTTAGTAAATTATATTTATCCTTAATATTATATTATTAATAAAATATGATTAATTGTAGTATTAAATTATTAAATTATTGTTTTATTATTATACTAATGTTATTATGTTATATTATATTAATTTTATTATATATTTATTATTATTATATTATGGATATTATATAATTATTATATTATATTATATTATATTTTTAATATATTATACTATATTATATTATATTATATTATATTATATTATTATTATATTATATTATCATTATATTATATTATATTATATTATATTTTTATTATATTATACTATATTATAGGTACATTTTGACAGTTAAACTAAATGCATTCTTATTTTCATGTCACAAGATCCTACAATTTTATTAATTATCAATCTTCTTGACATTTATCATTTTTAATATTCGATAGTGTGGGCACAACAATAAGTTCATTATAGTGGGGTCAACTCTAATTAATCTGCAGACAAATATATTAATATTCATGACCTCCTCCCCAGAAAATAAATCCTAAATAATGGTACTTGGAAAATTAATGTAATTTTTAGAAGAAAGTAAAATAAAATAAATAAATAGATAAAATAGCAATATGCAATTTTACTTGAGAAATCATCGTATAATTCAATTGTAATTTAAAGGTAACATTGATATCGCTGGATAGAATTATAATACGTTTAAAATAAGATATTTTAGAGTTACTAATATTATAGCATAATAATAAGAATTAAAGTAAAATGTGACATTAAGTTAAAAATTAATATTAATATACTATTGAAAACAAACAAATATTATACCATTGAAAACAAACATTTTGTTATGAGTAAAATAATAGCTGCACATCACTCAAGCTGGTGGGTAAAAATTGAAGGTTGCATTAACCTTGTTTCACAATAATCACACTTCAACAAGACTAAGTACGTTGGAAATGGAAATACATCAATGTGAATAATATTAAAATGATTTAAAATAAATAAAAGTTGAATATATCTTTTGTAGGTATTTAAATTAATTCTACCATAATAAAATTAACTTATTATTAGAGCATTGATTTAAATGACAATGATATGGTATAATCATGTATTAAATGATAATATCACTATTATGGGGAGACTGAGCAATATTAACTTTATTAAAGTTTAATTGTGGTTAGCATATTTAAATAGCTAATTTGTAACTAAATTGTAACAAAGTGTGTAAATATGGGCATTAGAGGTAGAGTTAAAAAAATCATTTTTACTCAGTAATATTTGCAATTCGATGCATGCCATAAGTTTAATATTTACTAAGTACTTGAATGGTAAATATAAATTGTCTTGTCAAATTACCTTCTATTAGTTCTAATATCAATATTAATGTTGGTAGTTAATAAAATTATAAAAGTATTAAATAATGGAATTATATTAACATTGGAACTATAAAATTTGATATTGTAGCCCAAATTTTATATTAACAAAAGTTTGATAATATCCTTATCAATGTTTAGAATAATGTAAATTAATACTAGCAAAATATTGATAATTGTAATAATCCAAATCATCATTTTTATGAGAAAGAACAATGTGGTTAATAACATAACATTCACACTAGTAATTGAAAATATATTGTGAAATAGGTATTCATCCTAACAAAAAAAAATCGGCATGACATCTCCTTAATAAGGGTTATAAGGTTAAATTATTTTAAAACCAATATTACCCTATCGAATCCAAGACTCATGATTAGGATCCCATGGAGAGCAGATCTAATTATTTGAATAGGCATCCTTACATTTAAATTTGTGAATTGACTTCATTAAGTTGAACAACTCTATTCATGTTTAGTGTTATGTCATAAACACTTAAAGAGTATTAATTAGCCTAGTTGATAGAGAAAAAATAAATTATGGTTTCTAGTGAATAAAAATATGGGCATGACAACTACACAAATAAGGAGGGATTTGTAACTAGAGGCAATGTATTTAGCACATACTAAATGGTCATTGAAGGAAATGAGATGGATATATGCAAGGTAATGAGAGTCTAGTTGCCAAAATTAAGCTATATCAGGTTTATCTATATCCTCAAAACCATTAGAATCCATTATGAAGAATTTTGTATTTACAATAATTATCTTTATCTATTTTCCTTATCTAATTATTTTAAGTTTACCAAGATTTTTAAGTCAATGAAATGGCAAGGGATCACACTATGCCTTTTGTTGTTGTGTGAGATGTAGGCACACATTAATTATATTTGCACCCTTGATTTTCTAGGAGCCTTTATTTTTGTGTTCCCCCTTTCTAATACCAAACACAAAGTGATGGTGAACGTATAAATATTTATGTCATCATGTTGAAAATTCATATCGAACATCATTCTCCTTACTTTGACCATCATGTACACTAATTTGAAAAATTGGGGAATTCAATTTAATTATGTCTAAGGGAAGCTTGAAGTTCCAAGTATTTTGTTGTGAGTAATCCAAATTATATAATAAAACCCACCAAGACCTTTTGACAAAGTTATCTATATGTTTATAATTGAAATGTGAAAGGTTGCAACATATAGCTTAGAATCTATTTAGGTATTAACACACTATCTTGTCTCTCTAGAAGACATTTCAACACTAGCAACATGGGAGTTAATTTTCCCACTTTTATTCCTTTCCTAATTTGATTATTTAATAGTTGAATGGTTGAAAGTTTCATTTGCTTAAATACCATAATTTTTTCCTTTCATTGTGAAGCTATCTATTTTATATTAGACACGAGCCAACAAGATAAGGTTATTTGAATTTTTAATAATATTGAATCCAAATAGGGTTCAAAAGTAAAAAGATTAATTGAATTACCTCAGTGGTTTGGTAAAGACATAATGAATCCTAATTTAAATCCAACTTAATATCAAATCAAGTCTCCAATTTTTATAATCAAAACCATCTTATATTTTATATTTTTATAAGCCATCAAAGGTGATCTCTAGGTGCTAAGCCTCTAATATTTAGTAGGCCATGCATCTTATTGGTTCCTACCAAGCTCTAATTCCTATAATAATATAACCATTGATGACAATGAATGTGTGCAAGATGACACAATATGCTAAGTGAGGTCCATTAAGCCATATACGAGTATATTGGATTTCCTTGATCTAAGAAGGATTGTCATTGACAGTCTATCTAATAATGAAAAATCTTGCCACATAGCTATAGGTATTGCATGAGTCATGTTAAACCAAGGATTTGTGAGGGCTATATTTTCTCCATGGAAATGTATTATAATATATGAGTCTAGTAAGAGAAAGTAACTGCAATTGAAATAAGTTAGTTGATGGTCAAGTGAAAGTTTATTAATCAAATTCATAAGTCACATCTCATTGGAATTGAATGTGTATATGCTGAAAATTGAAAACTGATCTTAAACTATAAACTCAAATCAAAATTTCGGCATAACTCCAATGAAGCGTTTCTAAATAAATGCAAATGCAATAAACATAAAGCTAAACTATGCAAAATCAAAACATGTTCATTTAAAGGAAATTTAACTCCATTGGCATCCTATCATCAAGATCTTTGTTTCAAGAATTTTGGTGCTCTCAAATTTTGCATAAGCACAAATTATACAAGAGGCTATGATGAATGGATTAGAATGGGTGAAATAGTCCCCAAAAAGTGAGAAAGAGGAGGTTTTATAGATGAATGGATAATGTGAAAATGAGAAATGAGAAATGAGGAGTGATTTGCCATGATTTGTGTTTGGAAGCTCAAAATGTGCAATTTTGAGCTAATTCCATAGAAATGATTTATCTCGTTAAATGTGCAATTTTGAGCTAATTTCATGGAAGTTGATTTATGAATTTTAAACTATTTAATGAAATATATGAATGCATTTTAATGATTAATGCAAATGAATAATCATGCAAATGGTCAAAGTGAAATGATTTATGCAAATGGATGAATTAATAGATGTATAAAAGATATGAATATGCATATGATGATGAATGGAAATATTTAATGTACGAGTATAATGATTATGTATGTGTAATGGATGTATTTAAGTGACTATAGATTAATGATTAATGAAATAGATGAATTAATGATTTATGAAATGGTTAAATGATTTATGAATATGTTTCAATGATTAAATGAAATATGTAATGGATTATGAGGATATTTTTATGCGTCTACATTTTGCCCCTATTTGAGACAATGCAGCTTGTCGTGTTGTTTTAAAGAAAAAGTGATTAACTGTTACATTTCCCAGGGATATCCTGGTAAGGATGATGGTAAGGATGATATGCCCCCTCGAGAGATTGATCAAACAAGTTGTGATAAGATTAATCTCTCGATAATCATGAGGAGAAGATTTGATAATTGATATTGCACGAGTGATTAAGCAAAGATGTACATTTGATGAAAATGCACAGTTGATGGGCGTAACTGAATAATTGATGTAAATGATCAGTATAGCCAGGTTGATGAGCTGATTAAGCTGATTGAGCTAATTAAGATGATTAAAATTGATGCTAGCATAAAACAATGATTGATTAATAGATTGAGTGATTAAGGACCAGTGGAGTCCCATGCTATAAAGCAAGTTGATTGATTTGATATTTGAAGTAAAAGACAAGCATCAGTTAGATAAACAATCATTCTTTGAAATAAGGAGCATGAAGAAAATGAAATGATGAAGGAGATGGATGATGGGAGAACTGATGGATGAAAAGAGATATGAAGGATTTATGAAAGTGATGAAGCTTCTTGTACTTTACATAGTGCTTTATCATCATAGGGATTATTATGTCACAAATTAGTATAAGTGTCTAGATAACATTAACATCTAGACAACCTCAATACTATTTGTATTTTTATTTAGTAGTGAAGTATAAGCATCTAGGTATAAGGACCTTAGATGACCTGAATACTTATTTCATGGAAGACACTCTTAGACAAGGAATGCTCTCATCAATAGTAGACTCATAGGTCCTCGATAGTTTTGGATAACCATGTCTTAAGATGAGTCATCCTGTGAATAAGAAACAATCCACAAACACCAAACGAGTGAACATGCCCCATCCTTGCCTCTCTAGTCCAAGACATCCTCGAGAAGCTAAAATACATGCAACCAAAGATAAAATCATAAAATAATTAAAGATCATCAAACAAACATGCATCATGCTTCAATGTGAATTTGATTCTTGTCGCAAATTATGCGTATGGGTTGGATTTGAAAGATGGATTGATAGGTATGTTGCAAGATTTGCTTGATTGCCAGTTATGGCATATTTTGATTTTGTTGAAGTTCAAAGTTGTGCGGTGATCTAAAAGTGTCACTGTTTAGGGATTTTTTAATATTATTCAATTTTTTTGGATTTTTTCAAGACATTTTATGATTTTTATGTTTTTTAAGGACATTTTATGATTTTAGGGTTTTTTTTTAGGACATTTTATGAGTTTTATGGATTTTTATGGATTTTTTAAGGACATTTTATGATTTTTATGGTTTTTTTCAGCACATTTTATGATTTTGTTTTTTTATATTTTTTTCAGTACATTTTATGATTTTTAGGGATTTTTTCAAGACATTTAAGATGGAATGATATGATATGACTAATTTAAGACGGAATAATATTCTACATAGTAGAGGTAATACAAACATGGATAAATGATAGATCAAAAGGAAAGTTTCACTGAAAACATGTCACATAAGCAACATATCTCTTGTCAAAAGATGATAATGGTTGATTGATTGAGATGTCAAGAATGATCGATTCCATAAGTCATGGTGATGAGAAGTACTTAGGATTACTTATTCCTCTAAGTACTGTAAAGCCCCGCTACACAACCCTAGAGGAAGTTGCATTTAACTACTTAAACAAATTTTTTTTTTTTTTAAAAGTATAATTAATAAGCAAGTTCGCTAACTAAAGCCAACAACCTCTAAGGTTACGAAATAGAGGTTATAAAGAACCTCAACAAAAAACATGATTTAACCATGTCATTTACTTACTAAATAAATTAAAGCACATACATTCCAAGAAGATGAATTACATCAAGCATAAAGATAACTTTCCAAAACATTATACATAATTTAAAGCATAAGGTTACAACACTCATTCCCTGAATGAGGCAAGTCCATAAATAAAGATTACAATTACAATTTCCACCTCGATAACAACTGAGGGGTAAAATAGTAAAAGATCAACTAAAAGAGTAAAGCAAGAACTGAAACTGAAACCCACGAGCTCTCCAACTGGAAGTCTCGTCCATACGAATAAGAAGATAGAACCCAATGGATTTAGGTGCATGCCACCCAACCAAGTGGAACCCAAAGGCCCACACCTTGTGCTAGGAGATAGTAACCAGGAATCCTAGCCAAGACCATCTACCTCTAGACACAGGCTGACATAAACTGAACCAAACTGAAACAACCAATCACATGGCACACAAGCACATCACAAGTACAACCCAAGTACCACATACGTACCACATAAGTACAACATAAGATCAACACATGTACAACTCAGATACCATGCAAGTACATCACAAGTACAACTCTACAAGGTCACAGTGCTTCTAGAAATAAAGCAGATCAAGTATGTTAAGAGAACCATACACAAATAATCGAATACCAACCATGGTCACATCAGGTATGTTAAGGAAACCATACCCACAATAAACAAGAGCCAACTATGGTCACACAAAGTGCCATCTCAAAACACATCATGAGTTACCCACTGTGGATTGTCGGATAGTGGCCTCATCCTCGACCCTCATAGATACTAAAGCGAAAATAATACCAACTATTGTCCTAGACAAAGTGTCATCGCATAGCTTGTCATGAGTTACCCACAGTGGATCGTCGGATGGTGGCCCCTACTGATCCCCGACCCTCATACTTACTAATGCGGAATCAAATACCTTTTGTACAGACAAGATAGATGACCTTGCCGTTACCAACCTTCCCACCCATCCCAAACCTAACCAAGCACTTGGTTCCATGAGTGAGGCATTAATATCTTTTAGTGTGAAGTTAGTCCTAAGCTTTTAAGTGTTGCATTTAATTACCACTTGATTAAACCACTTACAACGAGTTACCCTAGCACCACTTTGTGTGCCAACCCCCGGTACAAGCCACTCTTCTACTCGAAAACACACACACACCAACCAAACATCAATGGTACCAAGGTGCAACAAACAGGATAACAAGTCCACTCCTTTCTTAGGAGGTAACATAAGATAAAACATCTCCAAATACTAGAGGTAACAATAATAACAAAACTGCTCCTAACCGCTCCTGACAAGGAGGCACACATTACAAAATTCACTCCTTTCTCAGGAGGCGACAAAGATAAAACCACTCCAAGATCCAAAATTGAGAAGCAAAAATTCAAACATAAGGATTTAACCCTAAAATCCTTCAACCACCCTCATAAATTCATCAAAACATAAAATTAGAAAATATCTAATTTTCTTTAATTTTTTGAATTTTCAAATTCCAAATTGACTTTTTATGCATTTTCTTTATTTCCAATTTCAACAAATTTAACAATAACTTCAACATAAATAAATTAACTTCTTTCAACCCCATAAATTTAATTAATTAATAAATAGATTTAATCAATGATTAAATTATTTATTAATTAAATTAAATTAATAATAAATAAATTATATTTCAACATAATTCCAGAACACATTAATCCACAACTTAAATACATTAAGTCATTTAAATCACCCAATTTAACTTGCAATTAAATAACGAAGAGAAGACACAATATTCAAAGCAACCCATCTTGACAAACAACTGATGACATGCAAGGACTAGGGTAACAACTTGGCACGGAAACCTAGCTACTATCTCCCAATCAAATACAGTTGGGTATTGAACACGCTCCAACCTGTGAAGCCAGGTGGAGTCGATGTCCTGTACCTGTCAACCTACAAATCAAGTAAACAACAACATATGGTATAAATAGCATAAAATACACACCATGAAGAGGAGATCACGGGATCGTAGGGCACTTGCAAGCGAGTGATGTGATACTGTCCCCTTCACCAATACACTGCAAACAACTGACAATTCTAATATACTATTATACTCCAAAGCATAAACATCTTTAAATTTGAATAACCACTATGCTAATCCAAAGCATGGAATAAAGATAACATCTAAATACAGTATCATCACATCAAAATACATCAAAGAAACATACCCACACAAGACACACAGTCCAACCAGAAGGCAAAACAGAGGGGTATTACATCCTCCCCCCCTAGGGTTAGGCTTACTCCTGGAAGCCTACAAACACGTAGGGATATAACTCCCTGACATATAATGCACCAAATCAAAACCTCGTCTACAAACCAAGGTATTAAGTGAGGTACACAACTCAAAAGCCTACACAACTGAAAGCTTAATGGCTCCATCATAATCTCAGAGTACCCAGTGTTTAAACCTAGGCTCTGATACCATGTGTAAATCCCCGCCACGCAACCCTAGAGGAAGTTGCATTTAACTACTTAAACAAAAAAAAAATATATTTTTTAAAAGTATAATTAATAAGCAAGTTCGCTAACTAAAGCCAACAACCTCTAAGGTTACAAAATAGAGGTTATAAAGAACCTCAACAAAAAACATGATTTAACCATGTCATTTAATTACTAAATAAATTAAAGCACATACATTCCAAGAAGATGAATTACATCAAGCATAAAGATAACTTTCCAAAACATTATACATAATTTAAAGCATAAGGTTACAACACTCATTCCCTGAATGAGGCAAGTCCATAAATAAAGATTACAATTACAATTTCCACCTCGATAACAACTGAGGGGTAAAATAGTACAAGATCAACTGAAAGAGTAAAGCAAGATCTGAAACTGAAACCCACGAGCTCTCCAACTGGAAGTCTCGTCCATACGAACAAGAAGATAGAACCCAACAGATTTAGGTGCACGCCACCCAACCAAGTGGAACCCAAAGGCCCACCCCCTATGCTAGGAGATAGTAACCAAGAATCCTAGCCAAGACCATCTACCTCTAGACACAGGCTGACATAAACTGAACCAAACTGAAACAACCAATCACATGGCACACAAGCACATCACAAGTACAACCCAAGTACTGCATACGTACCACATAAGTACAACATAAGATCAACACATGTACAACTCAGATACCATGCAAGTACATCACAAATACAACTCTACAAGGTCACAATGCTTCCAAAAATAAAGCAGATCAAGTATGTTAAGAGAACCATACACAAATAATCGAATACCAACCATGGTCACATCAGGTATGTTAAGGAAACCATACCCACAATAAACAAGAGCCAACTATGGTCACACAAAGTGCCATCTCACAACACATCATGAGTTACCCACTGCAGATCGTCGGATAGTGGCCTCAATCGATCCTCGACCCTCATAGATACTAAAGTGAAAACAATACCAACTATTGTCCTAGACAAAGTGTCATTGCATAGCTCGTCATGAGTTACCCACGGTGGATTGTCGGATGGTGGCCCCTACCGATCCCCAACCCTCATGCTTTCTAATGCGGAATCAAATACCTTTCGTACAGACAAGATAGATGACCTTGCCATTACCGGCCTTCCCACCCATCCCAAACCTAACCGAGCACTTGGGTCCATGAGTGAGGCATTAATATCTTTTAGTGTGAAGTTAGTCCTAAGCTTCTAAATGTTGCATTTAATTATCACTTGATTAAACCACTTACAACGAGTTACCTTGGCACCACTTCGTGTGTCGGGCCCCGTTACAAGCCACTCTTCTACTCGACAACACACACACACCAACCAAACATCAATGGTACCAAGGTGCAATAAATAGGATAACAAGTCCACTCCTTTCTCAGGAGGTAACATAAGATAAAACATCTCCAAACACTGGAGGTAACAACAATAACAAAACCGCTCTTGACTGCTCCTGACAAGGAGGCACACATTACAAAATTCACTCCTTTCTCAGGAGGCGACAAAGATAAAACCACTCCAAGATCCAAAATTGAGAAGCAAAAATTCAAACATAAGGATTTAACCCTAAATTCCTTCAACCACCCTCATAAATTCATCAAAACAGAAAATTAGAAAATATCTAATTTTCTTTAATTTTTTGAATTTTCAAATTCCAAATTGACTTTTTATGCATTTTCTTTATTTCCAATTTCAACAAATTTAACAATAACTTCAACATATATAAATTAACTTCTTTCAACCCCATAAATTTAATTAATTAATAAATAGATTTAATCAATGATTAAATTATTTATTAATTAAATTAAATTAATACTAAATTAATTATATTTCAACATAATTCCAGAACACATTAATCCACAACTTAAATAAATTAAGTCATTTAAATCACCCAATTTAACTTGCAATTAAATAACAAAGAGAGGGCACAATATTCAAAGCAACCCATCCTGACAAACAACTGACAACATGCAAGGACTAAGGTAACAACTTGGCATGAAAACCTAGCTACTATTTCCCAATTGAATACCGTTGGGTATTGAACATGCTCCAACCTGTGAAGCCAGGTGGAGTCGATGTCCTGTACCTGTCAACCTGCAAATCAAGTAAACAACAACATATGGTATAAACGGCATAAAATACACACCGTGAAGAGGAAATCACGGGATCGTAGGGCACTCGCAAGCGAGTGATGTGATACCGTCCCCTTCACCAATACACTGCAAACAACTGACAATTCTAATATACTATTATAATCCAAAGCATAAACATCTTTAAATTTGAATAACCACTATGCTAATCCAAAGCATGGAATAAAGATAACATCTGAATACAATATCATCACATCAAAATACATCAAAGCAACATACCCACACAAGACACACAATCCAACCAGAAGGCAAAACAGAGGGGTATTACAAGTACGATATGAATGATGATTGATTGACAAAAGATATGAGGATTGGATAATGTTTTACAACTAGGCTTAAATATGATTTGCATGATAAGATTCAAAGTTGCAAAGGGACATGATGGCCCACCCTTGGGTAGTGTAATCATGGATAAATGATAAGGATGCGAACTATGATGGAATGGTAACACATAAGGATATGAAAGGAAATCCAAAGCATGCATTTTTTATTTTTCCCCTAATCTCATCAAGAACAAAGGAAGGAAATGGGACATGGATTTTGAGAAGCTAGGAGATATGGAATAGAAGAATGTAAGGATAAGGATAATGAATAAGATGATCAAGATCAACTAGATAAGATATGGACACAATGCCTAAGTATTTTTCCCCTATTCCTCATCAAGACCAAGGAAGGGAAGAAAGGATGTATTTAGATACGATGGTGGAATATTGATAAGGTGAAGGATATGGCATAGGAGATATGGATAAAGTGTATAGGATAAGATGTATGATGTTCAAGAAGACCCTTAACCTTGTCAAGATAAAAGGTGGAAAGGTAAAGGATGAATGTAAAGAGGATAATGGATATGAATGAGAAGATGGACAAAACTTTCCCCCAAGTGTAAAGTGCAAGAGGAATATGCAAGATAGGATATGGATAGGGATAAATGAATATTGAAGATAATATATGCATGATAGGGAGATAGAGGAAGGACTTAAGAATCAAATTCCATGACTAATATCCCTCGAATATGTGATCTAATAAACCATGGAAATGGGAATTAGACTCATAAACATTGGTAGATTAATGGTATGATGGGAGAAACTAAGGACTTATGCAATGTTTTGGATTAAAGGAGGATAATGGGGGATGAATGTTGGATAATGAATAGGAGGTTGGAAGGCTTGTTGATGATAGATGGAAAGGATGGCAAGATCAACATTGGCACACACCTTGAAGGGTGGTGGAGTGATGGAGGAAAAATGGATTTGGAAGGTGATAGGTTTTTAGATGGAAGATTGGAGGAAGATTTTGGATTGGAAAATTTGGATGCCAATTTAGATTTTATTTCTTCTATGAGACATTGAGGAATCCACATAGCTTTTGAATTTGATTTTTGATTCATTGGCATTTGTGGCCTTTGATATTTTTCTTTTGATTTGATGGGCCTTTGTGGACTTTGAAATTTGTCTTTTTGTTTTGTGGGCCTTTGTGGCCTTCATAATTTTTCTTTTTGCTTTGTGGGCCTTTCAATTTTTTCTTTTTTCTTTGTGGGATTTTTTGGCCTTTTAATTTTTTCTTTCTTATTTAGGGGCCTTTGTGGCCTCTAAATTTTTTCCTTTTGACTTTGGATCTAATTTTATTTTATTTTTGCATGTCTCTTTGAGGCTCAGACATGTTGATCCGTTGATACATGTGGATTTTGATATGGAAGCTTTTGACATTTGGCACCCAAATTGCTTCCAAGAGCAATGGGATGGGTGGATGAAGATTAATGATATGGAGGTATTATGGATGGGTTAATGTAGGTAGAATTTTGAGAGGGCATCAAGGATGTGAGCCTTTGTTTTTCTTGATGAATAGGAGATGGAGAGATGTAGGGCCCCAATATGGATGGAAGGTTTGATGAACTAGGGTTTGGATGATAAGGACTAAGGATAGATGGAAGGTTTGATGGACTAGGATAAGGACCTAGGATAGATGGAAGGTTTGATGAACTAGGATACTTAGGTTTATTTTGATGGAATTTGGACTTACGATGGGTACCAATGGCTTGAGCATGAGGTGTATAACCAAGGCCATGCTAATATGGATTTTCTTGGATATAAAGGGGTTCTAAGATACCTTGTTCATGAATTCCTAATCCTTTGCCTTTGTAGTTCATACTTTGACACATTCGTTTTCTAATGGGATATGTATTATTTATGAAACAAGATGTGAGTCCATTTTGAGGAGGATATGATATGGATGGAAGGATAGGTGTTGGAATTAAACCAGAGTGGATAAAGGTGGAGGAACCCATTTTATAGGTGTGGGGTTCATGAATAGCTTGAATAGGTGTGATAGGCTCTTGTGGAGGATTGTGATCATGAGGGGAATTAGGATGGGTGATAGGATCCTGACATGGTGATGATGGGGTACTTTGATCTTGACTAAGAAAAGAATCATGAGGTGTAGGAGATGGAGTAGCTTGATCTTTATTAGGTATGGAATCATCATAAAGTGGTATGAAAGGCATATCTTGATCATGCGAAGGATGAACATAATCATGGAATGAAAGGGTATCCTTGAATGGAGGTATATCTTGATCTTGATGAGGAATGAAATCTTGAGATTTTGTGAAAAAAATATCTTGATCATCATATAGTAGGACATCATTGGATATGATGGAAGAACTATCATGTTCTTGGGGTGCAATGAAATCATGAGATGGTATGGATTCATTAGATGAAGTGGAAAGAGGACTTAAAAATGATACTTTTCTCTTGAGATGGAAGGGGATAATCTTGGATGAAAAAAAATTAAATGAGGGGATCATCATAATGTTCTTGAGAGATGGGATATTGGTCACAGATTGGAAGGGGTTACAAAATTTTGGTACCATTGGATGGAGTGGGAAGAATACTTTGATCTTGATGTGCAAGGAAGTCTTAGGACATTGAACTTGGATGATGTAGTTTTAGGTGAGGATAAAGGCTTATGATATGATTGCATCACTTCATTCAAATGTTGGGATTCTAATTATTTTTCAAGCTCTTTCAAACGATGGTCAAGATATTCAATCCTTTAGTTTCGTTCATAGGTCGGGGATGAATATGGAGGATAGTGATTAGACATGTTTGGTCGATGGTTTTGGGGATGTTTTGAGGATGTTGTAGGATGATTAAGTGTTTTGTTTAGTTGAGATTTTTTTTAAACACACATGCAAGACACAAGCAAACAAAAATTTTCTCAGTTTGTTTTTGAAAAAGTTGGATTTTAAGATGAAAACAATCACGCACAATCCTAGGGTTGACAAAGATAATATTTGTTGGGTTCCCACTTGGATTTCTCCAACTGTGTCTTTTCAGAGCGGATGACCTAGGAACTTGGTAGCACTGGCTCCCCCTTATAGTGCAATCACTTCTTGGGCATACCAAGTTCTGAATTCCCCAAAGAGGAATTTCCCATCTCTACTTTGAACCGCAAAAATGTGGGATGGCTTTAGAGGTCCGACCTCCTATGCCAAAAAATATAAGGGTTTTAGCTTCTAAAACAAGATGTGTCTAGTAAGGGAATTCGTGAAAAAAAAGATAGTCTATAATAGCTCAAGAACTGGGAGGCCCACTCCCACTCTCATCAACAAGTCTTAATGGACTGAGGGTCTCACAACTCAGCTTCAAATGACGCTAGCCACTCCTTGGGGTACGAATTTTGTTCTCCCCCCTTTGATATAGCTTTTCAGAAAATCTGCTCAAGCTCAAACCCTGGGGTGATGAAATCCCCAAGGAATCCTCTCCTAAACAAAAGGATACCAATGTGTATTTCTCGTCACCCAAGATCGCACAAGTGTGCAAGGGGAGAGGA
This sequence comes from Sequoiadendron giganteum, assembly GCA_007115665.2. Taxonomy (NCBI): domain Eukaryota; kingdom Viridiplantae; phylum Streptophyta; class Pinopsida; order Cupressales; family Cupressaceae; genus Sequoiadendron; species Sequoiadendron giganteum. The sequence goes on from CM021105.1 coordinate 529,140,258, forward strand.
TACGTACACACTAGCTCGGGTAACACAAAATGTGAAAGCGCACCAAACATGACAAACAAGGTTCCTTTTAAGAACCAATTGAAATGTTATCTAATCTAAAAAGACAATTGGTTTTAGAAAATCAAGTCTTTGAGAAACGTCCTGCACCAACATCATTAGTAGTTTTGATTTCAAATCTTCGTCAAACGTATGTTTATTTTTTTCACCTTTCGAGTCTCTGACATGTGAACCTACAAAAGAAAGAAGCCCAAGATTAGCCACAAAATCAACAATTAAACTATGAAGAAAAAGACATTAATCTAAATTAAAACTAATCTAAAATTAAAAATTAATCTAAAATTTAAAACTAATCTAAGTTAAAAGTTAATCTAAATTAAAAACTAATCTAGATTAAAACTAATCTAAATTAAAAAACCTAATTAGAAAATAGTCTAAAATTAATCTAAAATTAAAAAATACTCTAAATTAAAAGTTAATTAAAATTAAAAACTAATCTAAATTAAAAGTTAATTAAAATGAAAAGCTAATCTAAATTAAAATCTAATCTAAATTAAAAGCTAATCTAAATTAAAAACTAATCTAAATTAAAAATTAATCTAAAATTAAAAACTAATCTAAATTAAAATTAGTCTAAATTAAATTAAACCTACTTTCTAAATTAAATCTAAATTAGAAACTAAATCTACATTAAAAAGCTAAGTCTAAATTAGAAATCAGATCTAAACTAGCAATTGCACCTTGATGTGCAATGGGTACGCCGAAGAATTGTGGAAAGTCAATTACGAAATAAATTGATTTTTTTTTGGCGTACATTTGTGTAGTGCAGGAGGTCAATTAGCAGGTCAAGTAGAAAATGTTTTTCTTTTTATATATTCAATTATTATTATTATTATTATTATGATTAACCGTCTTATATTTTTATTATATAATAACATTATTATATTAATATTTTTTTTATGTATTTACTATTATATTTTTTATTATTAATATATCAATTTAGCTAATGTTACATTATTATTATATTTTGTTGTAACATACATAAAGTATAATATACGATTCTAAATATACAATTTTTGATTTAAATTTAAAATATTATAAAATTTTATAAAAAGATTAAAATAAATTTAAAATATTTAAAATATTTAAATTTAAAACAAGTCCTTAAATTAATTTAAAAAATAATTAAATTTAATTATTATTCTAATTTTAATTACATCAATGGTTAAGGGTGAAGGATAATGATTTGAGTGTGTCAATAATTTTTTTAAAGAGCTAAATACAAATATAATGAAAAAAAAAATGTATGAGTTATTTTCATTTACTTAATTTATAATGAATAAAATAATTTTATGGAAGATATTGTTTCCATATTATCTATTTTTTACTGGATTTATGATTTAAGTGCAATAGATATTGAAAATAATGTTTTTCAATATTTATAAAATAATTTATTTTAGATATAAATATATTAATTATAATTTATAAAAAGAAAATGAAAAAAATTAAACAAATTATGATTAATTTTTTGAAAAATATATATTTAAAATTAAAAACTTTTATTAAAAAAATATTACAAATTTGAAATTTAATAATAAAAAACCTTCTTCAAAAATACATAAGATTTCATTAAAAAATTATTAAAATGAAAAAAAAAAATTAAAGCTTTATAGAAACAACAAAAAAGATACTAATATTGCTAGCAGTTTCAAAGAAAAATAGTTTATATATTATCTAATTTTTACTAGATTTATGACTTGAGTGCAATAAATATCTAAAAATAATGTTTTTCAACATTTATTACATAATTTATTTTAGATATAATTATTAATTATAATTTATTAAAAGAAAATGAAAAAAAAATAAAAATTATAATTAAAAAATTTAAAAACTTTTAATAAATTTAATAATAAAAAACCTTCTATTGCCAAATAAATAATAAATAAATAAAAATAGAAACAAATATTGCTGCCAGTCTTTAAATTTAAAAAAAAAAATAGTTTATCTATGAAAAGCTGCACTGGTATGCTTTCGCATCTCACAACAGTTTACTTGTGAGCAGCAGCAGTTAGGATGGTATGGGCTCATCCATGCCTCGGTGTATTTACGGGTGGATAGCCGTTTCCCTGAACTTTCTACATTGGTATTTAAATTTTCTATTGATTGAAGAATCCAATTTTTTATCATTTTACATGAAGCTATTCAATTAAGAGTGAAAATAGCCCATTCATATTTACACTCTCGGACTGGAATTGTGGATTACAATAGAAGAGAAGATTTTCACCATCCACGAGACCAAAGAGTGTAGACTGGCGGAAGCAGACATGACATGGGAAGGCTGGGCGTGCCTTCATTTTTCTACAGCATTTTATTTTAAATCTGATTAAATTTTAGATATTACTGCCCACTGCTTACAAGAAATATAATTTATTCAGGCCTTAATGTGCCTCAACTTATTCCCGAATGAAATGTATAAATAGAATGCAATCTTTGGTAGTCATCAAAAATATCAAAAATACTGAGAATGTGTTATGACAGATGCATTGCATGAACAATGAGTAGAAAAATGGAAGAATTTGTTTAGACAGAGACAAGCTTCATAGCCTAAGCAAGGATTTATTAAAATCCTTACCTGTTTGTGCCAACAATGCCCTTTTAGAGTTCCTGCTCATAGCACCACCACCACAACGCTAACAGCAACAAAACTTTGTCGAAGTTGTAGCACTAACTGTGTTGGGTTCTGTAGGAAGGAAAAACACAAATTTAATATAATATTATACACAAATTTAGTTTGAATCTTGAGGGAGAAATAAATATTGAAATTAAAAATGGACACTGGTAAGACCCTAAATAAATATAAAACCCCCAAAAAGAAATAAATGTCTGTCATAAAACTTCAAAAACAAAATCCTCAAGAGTGGGCTTTTCTGAAAATGGGCTGGAAAGCGACACTAAATTAAAAACGTAAAATTCCTCCAACGCCACTGGTAGAAGCAATTGAACCATCGCGTTATAACGAAAGCTTTGGCATTAAAAGAGCGCACAATGAACCGGATGGTCAAAATGCTTTCAACAACATTGCATGGTTTCTCTAGCATTGCAGACCGCCCACGGTGAAATAAAGCTCACTCATTTCAAATAAGGAAATGCCTTCCGCATAAAAATCTCAACAACACCTAATGAATTCACTCCACAACCTAAGTTTACTTCCCTATTATATTATATCTGGTGCCGCATAAAACAAGAAGCCCTTCAGTAGGAGATTCCTTCTTCTCAAAGACCTTGAACACAATCCAATCAAGTTTCTTTAGGTTAATCTAAGAAGTTCCATGGTGCATTCAGAGAATTGACTGATAAAGAAGGAGAATAATTCTCGTAAGCTATTTTTTTGTCACCATATATACATATGCATGGACTGCGTATGCATGCTGGAACGCTCGCAAGAGTCTTGAGCACCATTTCAAGAGGATACATTTATCTTAACATCAAAAAATCATATTCAGATGGCCATTATGTTATAGACATGTATCTGCATTACCCAGTTGGGGATTCTCTGTCACAACTTTCCCAAAAATTTAACAGGCTGTTGATGTTAAAGATACGCTGGAAATACTTCATAGAAGGTGAAAGTGGCTCTGCTCTCCTCACTGCATAGGTACGCAATGCCAAATTCCCCACACCCGAGAAGGATATCAACCCATACGCTGGCATCGACCATGCTTTCAAACGGTTCACATGGAAGGTAGTGGAATCGTTTGCCATTACTTTCAGTTACTCACGCCTTCTCACTCCGCCGAGCATGCATTCAACTATTCATCTACTAAATAAATCCGCCGAGTTCGTTTCTTATTTCCCTTTATTATTGGGCATTTATCAAGAAAAATATTTTAAAATATTGTATGGACGAGATTAAAAGATTCGTATTGCATTGCTTGTAATGAATTTTTGACTGTTGATTTCATAATTAACTTTGCAATTCTAAAATAAGACATACCTTTGATGTAATTAAAGACTAAAAGCTAAATTAAAAAAAGCTAAATCTAAATTAAAAATTAAAAACTAAATTAAAAGTTAAAAACTAAATTAAAAGTTAAAATTTAAATTTAAATCTAAAAAATTAAATTAAAAGTTAAATCTGACTTAAAAATTAAAATCTAAATGAAACTAAGAGATCTAACTCTAACTGAAATTAGAAAAATAAAAAATCCATATTCTAAAATCTAAATTTATTCTAAATTAAACTAACAAAATTAACCAAAACTACATTAATTTAAAATTAATCTAATTAGATCAAATCTAAATTCAACTAAATCTATAAAAATCAAATCAAATCTAGTTTAATTTTAAATTAAAATTAATCTAATTCTATCTAATTTTAGAAACTAAAGAAAATAAAAATGCAGACAACTGCTGTGATTGATGATACAGTCAAAGATCAAATGACGTGATTGCAGAATTAAATGACATGATTGTAGGATGTTAAAAAAATGGAATTTTATTCTAATTGCAGGTTTTGTTTCATAATGAAATGCCATAATTGCAAGATACGTTTAGAATAATTTCAGTTGTTAAGATAGTAGAAATTTTAGATAATTACAAGATCAACAAGTGTAACACAAATTTGCCTACAAAAGTCTCGTCGACATATTTAGAGTTCTTGATCAAAGTTTGTTCAAAATGAATCAATTTGCAGCCTTTTCATAATAAATTTTTAAAGCACTAATCCCAGATTTCAAGTAATTTTTCATCAAATTTAAATTTCAGCATAAGCACTTTACGTGCTCACTTTGTTTGCTTGATCTATCAAATTACAATCGTGCATGGACAAGTATTTTTGTTATTCATGAGTTCTTGGAATGTATGATATTTTTTGGTTTGAATACTTTTGAACATAAAAACTTGGGCAGCCGAATGCCTTGAAGAAAATGTATTTGTAAACACATAAAATTTTCTGTTAAATTTATCCTCATTTAACTTTAATTTTCTTTAGGCATTAACTATATCCTTAATATGTCCTATCGTTTCATTTTTATCTATTATTCATCTCATTCTATTATTCTTTTCGTATCTTCCATTGAATTAATCCAATAAATATTATTCTATCCTTAACACATGCACCTTATATCCATTTTCTCCATTTATTAAATAAAATCTCTCTAGTACTCCCTCCTACCACTTACCATTTACCATTTACCACTTATTTCTTCTATACCATTAATCTCCCATTATCCCTTATTTACCTCAATGCTTGACTTTCTCTTGAGGGTATCTATTTAAACAACCTCTCTACCTCATTTTGGGATAATCTAATATATGCATCGAATCTTTGTCAGTATCACTCGCAATCTAGCTATCATTTTCATCTTGCATGCTAGTTTCTTCTCAAGTTATAGTTTTAATTTATTTGATTTGCAATAGTCTTTATATCTTGCATTTGAATCTCCAATAAATCATAGCCTCTTGTGTGTGTGCTTTTGAGAGCCATTTTGTTTACACAAGATCTTGATTTGAGGAGTGTAATAGAGATAATTAGTTTATTTCCTCGCAAGTAGATTAAAGTTTTGCATTTGCATTTGCATGTTTGAATAATCTTATTGCAAGTTCTCTGTTATTTAGATGTTGGAATGATTTGAATCTTAATCCATAAGATTTTGAATCTATTTTGTTTCCTCCATCTACAGTATTCAACAATGATTATTGAAATTGCTTCAACATTTTAGCAGAAGGAAATTTGGCATGCAGAGATATTCAATATTATATCACAATGACATGAGAAAGCTATAGATCATAGCCAAAATAACTTAAAGAAATTTTTTGGGCCAAATTCTAATAGAATACCATGATTTCAAATCAACAAAGTACTATTAATAAAGGGCGCATGTAATGGTTGTGATGCATTTAAACAATTTGGGTTCGGTTTCCTATATACATTGAAATGAAAATTCAACACCTGCAAATAATAGCATCAAGATCCCCATTAAATCATTCAAATGTAGATAAATTGCGTCTATTAACATATGCAAATTTTTCAGGTCGGTTTCACCATTTTGTATATGCTGAAAATTAGAAACTGATCTTAAACTATAAACTCAAATCAAAATTTCAGCATAACTCCAATGAAGCGTTTCTAAATAAATGCAAATGTAATAAACATAAAGCTAAGCTATGCAAAATCAAAACATGTGCATTTAAAGGAAATCTAACTCCATTGGCATCCTATTATCAAGATCTTGTTTTCAAGCATTTTGGTGCTCTCAGATTTTGCACAAGCACAAATGCTACAAGAGGCTATGATGAATGGATTCAAATGATTGAAAAAGTTCCCAAAAAGTGAGAAAGAGGAGGTTTTATAGATGAATGCATAATGTGAAAATGAGAAATGAGAAATGAGTGGAGTGATTTACGCCATGATTCATGTTTGGAAGCTCAAAATGTGCAATTTTGAGCTAATTCCATGGAAATGATTTATCTCGTTTAATGTGCAATTTTGAGCTAATTTCATGGAGGTTGATTTATAAATTTTAAACTATTTAATGAAATATATGAATGCATTTTAAAGTATAATGCAAATGAATAATCATGCAAATGGTCAAAGTGAAATGATTTATGCAAATGGATGTATAAAAGATATGAATATGAATATGAATATGAATATGATGATGAATGAAAATATTTAATGTACGAGTATAATGATTATGTATGTGTAATGGATGTATTTAAGTGATTATAAATTAATGATTAATTAAATGGATGAATTAAAGATTTATGAAATGGTTAAATGATTTATGAATAATATGTTGATGATTAAATGAAATATGCAATGGATTATGAGGACATTTTTATGCATCTACAGAAAGAAATATTTTCAACTCAATGCTCATCAACTAGAGTCCAAATTTGATTCTATAATTTAAATTGGTTACATTTTCAAATTGAACTTAAACCTAGTAAATTTGTTGAAAATTGAATGTGTTATATTATTATATATATCCCCATAATTAACCCTAGATTTAATCAAATCCTAGATTACCATAAAATCCAAGGGTTGAGTGGAAAATTTTTTATTTGATTTTGAATGGTGCTAACTAGAGTTCAATTACTTAAAGAATCAAATAGTCTCATAATTTGCTAAAACATAGATTAAAGTAAATTGACTTGTAAATAGACAACTTTGAGATCCAAAGGAAAATGCGATACTATAATAGAAAAATGATAATCAACAAACCCGACTATAGATTTTAAAGAAAAAATAATTTTATTTTATTTTATATAATAAAACATGAATTTCTTCTTTGCTAGTTTCTACATTGGAACTTAATTATTTTCAAGTCTTAGATGCATTATCTTTGTTAATACTTTGATAAGATTGATTTGTCTTAATATTAGGTTGTCCCTAAGATGACACTTGTCTAAGTTCCATTTGGTATTTTCCTTGCATTTTTATTATTATTTCATTAATGGGGACCTTTATGTCCCCTTTGGATTGATTTTCCCTTTTATATTTTGAAACAACCTCATGATTTGTATCAAGTGTTCAAAATAAAAAGTAGGTAATTCATATTGACTTAGACTAGTATTATACTCGTATTGAAATATCTTACTATTAACATTATAGTTGTCATGAAAATCCTATTTGTTATGATATTTCTTGAAAATATTTATAAAAAAAAAGAAATATATCATTTGAACCACTTCGAGGGGGTGACCTCCAATAATTAGATAATAATATATGAATGAATTGATGATATGATGATATGAGAGAGAGTTATCTTCCTTATTTATAAGGATAACTATATAAGGACACACCCATTCATTCTAGTTAATAGGGGTTAAGGTATTAACTAAGACTAATGTTAAGGTTAAGCACACCACAAGTTCATTTTCTTATTATACTTAGAAATATATAATATACTTAGGAATATATGATATTAGAATCATAACATTCACATCCCTTTCAGAAAAGTGTTGTCCTCATCCCTTAGCAACTCTAAAATATTTTTTAAGAATCGTTCATCATTCCATGTTGCATTTTCAATTGGTAAATTATTCCACTTGATTAGGAATTTTGAGATGCCTATATGGAAATTCACTTCAACACCTTACCAAAAGGAATATTTATTTATACAATTATAGGTATGAACAAATCTTCTATAAAATATTGTTAGGCCCAAAAAACCTTTCAAACCTTTAATATTTTTAGTTTTTTCCCTCTCTTTTACTATTGATGATTTCTATAAGAAAATGTATTAGGTGATGATTTATAGCACCTTTTACAATATGAATTTGATGTGTATACAAAGTGTCCTTACAATTCAAAGTCTCAAAAATAAATCTCCTCTTAAATACATACTTTTCACATTGATAACCCCTTACAAAAAATTCTTACAAACTTAATCTTATCACTCATACAGAATTTGAACCTTTATTTATATACTCTCTATGTAAGACGTAACACCATCATAATTTTAAATATAAAAGTTATGTTCATATGTTTCTTACCTTATTGTCATGCCACATCAATTAAATGGTCGCAAATTAGATTTTTTTTGACAAATTGACACTTGGAGAAAATTTTGAATTGTCACAAAATGATTCAATGAATTGTATCATTAGGTCATAAAAATTACACCTCCTTGTCCAAATGAAACCCTAGGTGATCACACAATACTGGTTTACAATTCCGTTGAGGAAGGAAAATTGCAAAAACGCTTTGATGATTTTTTTTTTTGGTTTTTAGGGGTTCACACGAATTGGATGTTCGTATGGACCCAAAATGGGTTCTCTCAAACCCCCCTTCAAGGGAACCCTCTTTAATGATGGGACCCATGAAAATTTTGTTCCATCTCCAAAATCTTGATGAATTTAGGGAGTTATGGATTTTTTTATCTCCTGCTAATATAAAGGGTTTGAGGTTTACTCTGGTCTAATTTGAAAAACCCTTGGAGCCTATATCTTGGCCTTTGTTTTATTTTTCAGTTGACTCCTGTAGACACCCAAAATTGTCCATGTCATAATATTACCTGGTCGATACATGACCTTGTAAGACATTTTGTAATATTTTATCCTAGGTCATTACATTATCCCACTTATCCCATTTATTCCACTTAATCACCTTCCCAATTAATTAAATAAATCTCATTTATTTAATTAATTTCCCCTTCACATGTCTCAAAATAATTCAAATTAAATATTTGAATTAATCCCTCACTTATTGTCACATTGCAACATGTGTCACATGACTACAACTCTTCACATGCATAAATAATTTAAATAATTTTATTATTTAAATTATGATATTCTCACTCACATCCTATTTTTACCCCCATTCATTGTGCATCATAAGCATCTTTTCTTCCAAAATAAAGAATAGAATCCCACTTATTTCCTCACATCTTAATTTTAGCCTCTTGTCATAACCCACTTAATGTGTGTCATAGGCACTAAAATAAACTTTTAATCCTAGCCACACATATCACAAATTTGACTTTTAATCTTGGCCATTGAATCGAATCAGCCTTCTCCTATAAATCAATCATTTCACAGGCCATTTGGGGAATCTTCTTCTAGCATTATTACTCTGCCAAAATTTCTATCTATCTATCTATCTATCTATCTATCTATCTATTTTCTTCTATTATCTTCATCTTATCGTTATGCTGCAAAAATGAGCAATCAACATATCAAATCATTCAAACCTTCAAAATCATGAATTTTCATGCAGGTGGAGAAGAGCAATGGAGATAAATCAATTCTAGCTTGGAGATCGGTTTGCTTTGCTTTTTTATTTTGATTTTCATGCTAGTTTGTACTCTATTGTGCTAATTAGGGTTTTGATATCTTGTTATTCTAGTTTTATATCTGATTTTCCCTAATTATATTTGGTGAACCCGACGTGAATCCTTGGATCTAACTTTCTTTTTTGCAGATCTGCCAGTTTTTAGACAAAACCTCAAGTTTTACAAATTTTGTCATATCTTCCAAACGGCTATACATTTTTATACAATATTTTCATGAAAGCTTATAAATCATCTCAAGAGGCTACAATAAAAAAATTGAGGGTTTATCACGATTTTTGCAGGAGTTATCATAATTTTATATTTTTTCATAAAATTGTCTTTCTGGACGCAAATGAATGCATTTTTCAAAAGCGTTTACATTTTTAAAAATCTCTTGCAATTTTAATAGGGGTTTGTTTTTAACAGATTTGATTTTGATGTTAAATGAAGTTCTAAATAAGCCAATCTTTAGTTTTTGTATGTTTTTCACAAATCCGCGTTTTTGAGTGCAAAACAGAGAATTTTTCTAACTTCTTTACATTTATGGAAAGCTCTCAAAAAATTAGTAGAGGTTCCTTCTTTGAGTTTTTATTTTTCAGATCAATAACATCTTCAAATAATCGAATCTAATTTGGTTATGATAAAAACGTGTATCTGAAATTGAAATTTCCTGATGAACTTTTTGTTTTGGCTGCATTCTAATATCATTTTTTAATTTTGCAAGTGATCATAAGGAGCTATAGTAGCAACAATACCATTCACACACATCAAATTGGAAAGCGAAAACTTTCGGGTGCACTCATTCTATTATCTTTATCTCTCATTTGATCAATCAATCTTGTTTGCAAAACACTTCAATTTGGGGTTTTAAAACAAACATCTTATTTGCAATCACACTTTAAAATTGGGCTTAAAAATAACCATTGTCTTCCATCACACATTTTGACTTTGAGTTTAAAAATAATAAGTGTTTGAATTGTTTTACACAGATTTCAATTTTCTAAAGGGAAATTAACAACTGCTAGTGTGAATCAAATGTGTGTGTGATCAAAAACACCTCACTTGGTTTGCTTTTGTCAAACCCTTCATAGGAGGCTTGCTAGGGGATTTCATCACCCCTAGGGACGACCTCAATCAAGGTATGAATCGAAAGACACGCTTTTTTGAGAGTTAAAATCTTGTCACTCTTGGCTAAGCCCCAAAGAACTTTATACCTTTGGGAAGTGAAGGTGAAGGGTGGGTTACCCCTTTCTCCCGGCTGTGTGGTAGGATTTTTCTTTCAAATTATCCCTAGTCAACCTTGTGCATCCTAGCTTAAGACCTAATTGGCCATACCCACTTAACTAGTTGTAGGATTTGTTGATGTGTCTTCTTCAAGTGTGTGCTTAATCATCACATTCATAATTTCAAATTCAAACTTGCTTATGTGTCTTGCATGTGTGATTCATGTGTGTACATGTGTAATCATTTGTTTGCAAATCGCCATATCAAGCTATGAACACCAACGCATAAACATATCATTCTAATTATCTTAATCATCCTTTTTATAATCACATTCAAATCAATTTCACCCTAATCCTAGTCAAGCACTTGCTAAAATGGTCCTAATCCTTAATGATCTTAGTCACAAGCCCAAGGTCATACTTCGAGAAACCCCTTCACCTAATCATGAAGATAATCCAAAACCATATATCCTCCAAGGTGGGTCAAACTTTACTCCTAGTGATGATGAGAACTTTGTAGATCTTAGTGATGATGAGGATGTTGTAGATCCTAGTGATGATGAAAACTTTGTTGAAATCTTAGGTCACCTTAATGATGTTATTGACAAGGGAAATACCACCATAAATTTGGAATCATACACCATTCCATCTACTAGTCCTCCATCACCATCTAATAAAATGCCTATCTCAAAGCACACTAGTCCTACACCAACACCACCATCCAACTTCTCAAGCTCTAATCCATCAACCAAAGAATCCTTTAACGATTTTCTCCAAAGACTACTAACACGGAAAAGACCATCCCCATGTCAAGCACCCATTAATGAGCTTACCAACGAACCTTTGAATGCCATGCCTATTCTTCCAACTCCATCATGTGGTCCACAACCTATTGATCATAAAAATCATACCAAGCCTCTTCTAGAGACTTCCACTTCCATTTCCACTCAAATCCAAGAGCTATGTCAAGAGCATTATCTTAAGCATGAGGAAACATTAACCTCTCATTCTAATCAAGATCTAGGACCTTCTAATGATCCCACTCACAACATACTTGGTCATATTCATGATGAAGCTTCCCTCTATGATATAGATCCTACCTATGATCAAGAAGGCCATGATGACCCTCTTAGCCAACTCTATGCATTCCATGGTCAAGAGCCTATCACTTCACCTATCCATGAGAAAGAAACCTCCATTTCTCCTATAGACCCCCTACCTAGTCCTATCCATGAACCTGCATTATCAACTTGTCATGTTGAGACACATGCCTCCCAAGTAAATATAGAAGATCAAACCAATAGTGTGGATCTAAATGAACATAATCAAGATCCTAATGATCCTTCCACATCCACTATAAACCCCATTTCAAATCCACCAACATGTCCTATTGGTCTATCCATCTTTATTCATGAATGTTCCTCCTTAGAACAACAAAAACCTTTATCCACTTCACCTTCTTCATCTAATAATGAACTCAAGTCTAGTGTCCAAAACACACCTAGTCGCATTGTCCACTGTATGCTTCAAAACATGAACTACCAAGGTAAAGGTTTAGGCCTTCATGAACAAGGTATTTTGGAGCCAATCCATGTCAAGGTCCCTCCACGCTCTTATGGCCTTGGTTATACACCCCAAGGACACCAATATAAAGATGTTGGTACTTCCTCCACCCATCCTAAGTCCTCTTTCCACCATAAATCCTATCATATGCCAAAAACATATGTTTCCATCCCTCATCCATCATCCTACAAATGTCAAAAGCATGTGACCGTACACCTTCCACCATCAACTTTGCCACCATTGCTTCCAACTCCTAATATCCATCCATCTAATCTACCTCCACTACTACCAACACCTAATATCCCCATTATCCAATCCCCTTATGCACCTATCCATAAATCCTCTAAAAATCCTAATCATGACCAATCAATGCACACATTGTCTAAACATGAAGCTTTCACTCATTCCACCATACCCATGGGATTCAAAAGAAAACATTTTGATGCCTCTATCTATAAATCAAAAAATATGAAGGGTCCCCATGCCCTAGAATACAAAAGCAAAGAACCAAAGAAAAATCCATCCAAAAAGCAATATAAGATCATATTTTCAAAAGAAAAGTCTAAAAACAAAATGGTTTGGGTACCTAAGAAAAAGGAAAACAATTCAAATGATGCATCTACATCTCAAAAATTCCAACCATCCACTTCCAGCTCACATTCCCACTCTATTCAAGAATCTCATATTCCATCCCACAAGAAAAATAAAAGTCATAAAAATACTAAATCTATGTGGGTACCTAAAGCACTTCATCACCCATCTCCTAAGCAACCATCTCCATTGCTTCCTACACCCCCTCCACATCAAAAGCTTCAATGTTTATCACAATGTGTGCAACCATTGGTCATGGTTCCCTTCCATTTCACAACGATTCCACATACTTCCATCTCCTCACCCTTCACTCATTATCCTACATATCTCCCCCATCACATTCCTATGGTCCATCCTTTTGGCTAAGCCTCCCATCCCTCTTCCCTAGATAATCCACATCATAATCCACCAATCCCTCCATAATCCACATCATAATCCATCATCTACCTACTCCATCTCCCTTTCATGTCATCCCTTACCAACATCTATGAGCATAATGACATTTGACATGGTCCATGCGATGACATCTATCTCTAATGGGACTATCATCTTTCATGGAACTAGAAACTTGAGTCCCTCCTATCCATATTCCCCTTCTCTTATCCAAAAATCCAAAAAGTAAAAAAAAAGTCAAAAGTCAAAAAAAAAGAAGAGTAAAGAGAAATCCCTTCATCCAACGGTGAAAACCTGGTAAAAAGGCGCCTTGGATAAGTACCATGATGAAAACCTGGCAAATAGGCATCATGTGTAGGTTTATCTTCTATGTCACTTACACTTGGGGGCACTTTGTCTCATCTACACTATCTATCCTATCATGTCATTTCTTATCATATCATGTCCATCCTACCTACCATATTTATCTATCATACCCATATACTTATCATATTGAGTCCATTCATCCTCTCTTCCTCTTTTTGATCTTGATAAAAATATGGGGCAAAATGTTGAAACATGCTTTGGATATCTTTTGATATACCTCATCCTTCCAAACAAGCCTATCATTATCCTAGTGTCATACGCTTTGTCATGAAAGATTCTAAGTATTGTACCTAGAATGGGGCATGTTATTCCTATGCGACATAGTCTTTGGAGATCACATCCCTGCCCTCTTATCATGCATACATCCTATCATTTTTTATCCATCCATATATCATGAGCCTTTTGTCCCTTATCCTATCACCCACCCTTTCATCCATCAATCACATCTATATCCTTGCACCTAGACTTGGTTTTCCCTTGTCATTGGTATCTAGCACAAAGGCTACCCAAATTGTCATCCATTGACATCTCAAAACATTTCAAAAATCCAAAATCCACATGGGCCAAAGATCCAAAAGAATCAAGGCATTTTGAAGATCTAAAAATCAAACATTTCAAAAGTCAAAAAATAAAGAACGTTTCAAAGTCAAACAATGGAATCAAATGATCAGCTTCCAAAGTAGCATCAGTTCGAGCTAGCCAGATTAGTTTTCATCAGATTATCTAATCCATCCTTCTTCTAATCCGATCTATTTCTTCTAAATCGATCACATCTTCTTCCTAATCAGGCCGATTTCTTCCCTAATCAATCCAATTATTATCATCAAATCAAATCATTTCTCCATCAATCCAATCAATCAAAATCATTCCTCAATTTAATTCATCAATCATCATCCAAATTTTCAAATCAAGCATCTTCAATCCTTCCAAGCAACAATCCAAATGCAATTCAATCCTTAATCCATACCAACCAAGCTAATCAATCAAGTCAAATTATCCAATCACATTTTGGTCTTAATCCTAATCTTGTTGTAAACCCAATCAATCATCAATCAATCATCCTTGTGTTGATCTAGGGATATATCGTTCCCCGCGATGACAACACTATCATCATCAATCAATCATCCTTGTGTTGATCTAGGGATATATCATTCCCCACAATGACAACACTATCATCATCATCATCAGTCAATCACTTAATCATCGGTTTACAGCTTGACAGGGGCAATACCTTGTTTGTTTTTGTATCATTTGCGCATGCTTGCTTGTGTGTGTTATCATTTCAATTTTCATTTGCATCAAATTTGAATCACTCCTAGCTAATATTCATATCTTGTATCTAGACAAGGTTGTATTATGTTGGGGTATGAGACACATCATCACCTTGGTCCTTATACCTTGGTGCATAACGTCTAGTGCTATATCAAACATATGATTGCTCACTTTATTGCAGCATAGCGTGTCATTTTTCTTTTTCATCTACTTCTTATCTTGTATCATTCATCTTATTCCTCTTTTATCATTTCATTCATTTCGAGAGAATATTCATGTTTATGCAACCCGCCTATCCTCTCGAGGGGGCATCATCATCATTATCATATCCTATATCATCATCCCATTTCTTCATATCTTTTGCATTATCATATTCTTCTATCATCCCTTTCCTTCATTCATCATACTCCTCACTTCTTCAAGTGGTCGGGGCATCTTTTTTTAATTTTTTTCATCTATCCATACCTTAACTTCTTTGAAATGATGTTACTCGACATAAATTTCACCATCGCAAACATCATCTCAAAGAGGGGCAAAATGTAGACACCCAAAATTGTCCATGTCATAATATTACCTAGTCGATACATGACCTTGTAAGACATTTTGTAATATTTTATCTTAGATCATTACATTATCCCACTTAACCCATTTATTCCACTTAATCATCTTCCCAATTAATTAAATAAATCGCATTTATTTAATTAATCCCCCCTTCACATGTCTCAAAATAATTCAAATTAAATATTTGAATTAATCCCTCACTTATTGTCACATTGCAACATGTGTCACATGACTACAACTCTTCACATGCATAAATAATTTAAATAATTTTATTATTTAAATTATGATATTCTCACTCACATCCTATTTTTACCCCCATTCATTGTGCGTCATAAGCATCTTTTCTTCCAAAATAAAGAATAGAATCCCACTTATTTCCTCACATCTTAATTTTAGCCTCTTGTCATAACCCACTTAATGTGTGTCATAGGCACTAAAATAAACTTTTAATCCTAGCCACACATATCACAAATTTGACTTTTAATCTTGGCCATCGAATCGAATCAGCCTTCTCCTATAAATCAATCCTTTCACAGGCCATTTGGGGAATCTTCTTCTAGCATCATTACTCTGCCAAAATTTCTATCTATCTATCTATCTATCTATCTATTTTCTTCTATTATCTTCATCTTATCGTAATGCTGCAAAAATGAGCAATCAACATATCAACATTCAAACCTTCAAAATCTTGCATTCTCATGCAGGAGGAGAAGAGCAATGGAGATAAATCAAATCTAGCATAAATATCGGTTTGCTTTGCTTTCTTGTTTTGATTTTCATGCTAGTGTGTGCTCTATTGTGCTTGTTAGGGTTTTCATATCTTGTTGTTTTAGTTTTATATCTTATTTTCCTTAACTTACAACTCCTTCTGTCGGTCATCGATCTTTTAAGTTATGGCTTTCGAAATCAAATCGCGTTGAGTGACCGACCCTCTGGTTTGGTTTACTTGTTAATCATGATGGATTATTATTTTGCAGTTGTCATAAGTCGAGCTGAATATTTCCCACTAATGAAGATCTTAAGTCCTTTATGTTGTGGCCAGGGCCTCATTGTCCTAGGTTGGGTCCCTTTTAGGGTTAACATTTTTTGACATGTGCAAGTGTAAGAGCCCCTGAGTGTTGTGCAATTGATGAAGAAAATCTAAGTTGTTGCTCGCCTGCCCATTTTATTTTATCTTGAATTATTTTATTCATTCGGGCTCACGGGCGAAGGACATGTGTCTTCTCTATGATTGGTCTGAGGATTACTATTGTTGAATTCCATCTTGGTTAACGGTTAATTGCGGTGACGTGGAATAGCCTAGACTACTCCCCACCATCTCGTGTGGGCCCCATCTTCCCTACCAGTTTCTCAATGGGGAAGTGGGTGTTTGCCATGTGGAATAACTTTAAGGACATGGAAAGTAACATGTGTGTTACTTAAGTGCATATATTACATTTGTCTAAAGATATTTTAATCTGAGCCCTTGATATTGTACGAGGAATAAAATTGAAGCTAGCTAAGCAGTGTGTACGATGAGGGTGCAAGATTTAACCTCAGCCGCTCCATGTCTTCCCATTGATAAAAGTTGTACATGAGTTATGGCTTGTGGGGGAAAGGGAAGACAGACACATGGATCATGGCTGAAAATAAAAAGAGATGGTGGAGCCCACATACTACGAACAATTGTCTCCATGTGGCCTCCTATCAATTGGCAATTGTTGCAGTTGTGCACAGTTGGATGTTTCGTAACAAGTTGATTAAATCTAGATCGTGGATCAATAAACTCACTAAATGAATCAATGGTTGATATTCAAAATTAAGTTGATGGCAAGCAAGCCATTTTGGTTTGCACGAGGGAGTCTTAATAACTGAAAGGACATTGAGCTACCAAAGTAAGGAATTGCATGGTTATTAATATTTGATCTCAAAAGCATAATTCAACATTACGAGTACACTCAATACACTCCAGGAGCTCATGGTGTGGTTTCTCAACATTTTATCATGTCAGAACCAGGGTTGTCAACCTGCGAGAAAATAGTAAGTCAATTATCACTTTCCTTCTGGAATTATTGATAGGTTGTGTTTTCTCAAGATTAAGTTTGTTAGGGTTTTTTCTTAGTTCAACTGTTAAATTTTCGCATTCATAAAAGAGGATTTTGTTAATTATGCATTTGTATAATTCATGCTAAACCCTCATAAAAGCTGTAGGCCTTGCTCAGTTAGACAAAAAAACACTACTTTGTTGTACTTCTTGCATTATGGCCCCTAAAGCAAAAACATCTTCGTCTAAAGGGGAGGCTTCTGCTCCCAAGAGACCTCTAAATAAAGACCTTATGGATCAATTACCACCTTCCACTAGCAACAAACCTAGAGGCTAACTAATTCCTAGAGGACCACAAATAGCAGAGGGTCTGTTTGACAAAAGAGGTTCTATCAAAGATACTAAATTACCCTATACGGGATGGGAATTGTTCTACGGTTGGTTCAAGAACAAAAATATAGGTCTCCCAGTGGGAAACCCTTGGAACTGTGATCTGGGAAATTTAGTTGTGCCAAATATTTATATGGATATTGAATTGCTAAAGGAAATAGCTGCTAACTATGACCCAGTCATGAGGACTATCAGAACCTATGATGGAAAAGAAATGGTTAGAGTCACTAGGCAGGAATTGGGTCTTGTTTTCAAGCTCACTGAATGGAATGATGAAATGTATAAGATAAATGAAGAAGCTCTTAGATAGGAGTATGAGAAAACAAAGAATTCATTCAGAGTCCACATCTTACCAAGATTTCTAGCAAAAATTGTAGGAAGAAAGATTGTGATAGGATCACATGATAAGGAACCCTTCCCTGCCAATTACTTTATTCCTTATTTGAAAAGGAATTTCTATTCCATTTTCCAAATAATTGGTTATGATCCTGTCTTTGGAATTACATTGGCCTAGATGTGTATGGCTGCCCATATCCAACATCCCCAATATTGTGCAGTATATGATTATGCAAAATTTCTTTCAAAAAAAATGCATGAGGGGCTGGTAAGATTAAAGAAAGGTGAATCTGAGGTAGGATGCGGCTGGTACTCACTACTGATGCATACGTTTTTATACAAGGGTGCAATGTATTTTGGATAGAATATTGACTTGGAAAGAAAGTTAGGTGACTTGGATTTGCTCATGCAATGTTGGACCACAGTCTTGGATAGGGATTACAGGACATATGATTATGTCACTTTCCAGAATTTGTTTGCTTTTGAATTAAAGAGAGATTTGATTGTGAAGTTTCCCAAAGTTCCTATAGCTTTACATGATTTCTTGAGACCAAAGGAAAGAAAGCTTGAGTTAGGCATTGATCATAACTAGGGAGATGTTATTTCACCCCATGATTTCACTCTTTTAAGAGTATATGGTTCTAAGGTAGAGCCTCACTTGTTGCCAAGGTTTGTGCCATAAAGAATTGGTTTCCTTGAGGTTACGTGGCAATTAGGAAATTTTGAGAATAAAATTTTTTTGAATAAGGGAAAGGGAACTTTCTTTCCTTTATACACTTGTTTTTCTGATTTTGTAATGAACAAAGGTGGTTGGAACAATATCATTGAAGTGCTCAAATCATACCGCATGCAAAGGAAAATTGAGAGGGTCATATATGATCCTGAAGGTTTTATGGCCTGGTTAAATGAGAGAAATAAAAGATACAAATATGTCCACATTTTTTATTGTCCAGAAGATATAATAAGGAATGTGTCAGATAGTTTGGACTAGTAGGAAAAGAGGTTGGCAAGGTGGATTGCATTTAATAACATGCAAAGGAAGATAAAGCAGGAGGATCCTAATCTCAGGATCCTCCCTAAGACTAAGGATATCATTGAAAAGGTGGAGGATGTAACAAGAAATTTTGATTCAATAGTAGGCCACCTTGAAACAAAAGGGGTAGCCAAAAAAGATAAAGGGAAGGATCCAATTACTAAAGAACATAGTCGAAAAGGAATCTCGGTTATAGGAGAAGAATCTACATCACGAGCCCCTGAGGAGCCAAAAATAAAGTTTTTTATAAGGATAATGAATAAGGAAAAGAAATATGATGAATCCTGTATTCCCACTCAGCATGAGGAACATATGCCTCCTTCTCCCATGCCACAAGTATCTCCCCCATCTCCACCAAGGCAGGCAGGACCTGAAATTGTGGATGTTGATTCTCCACCACTTAGTGAAATACCACCTAAGGAGCCACCATTGAAAAAAGAGAGGATTACGACCACTAGTTTAGTGGATTATGATGAAGACTCCGATGATGACATTTGGGTATCTGAGCAAGAAATACAAGAAGGAGTGCAAACTACATCTGTAGTAAGGACAACCAATCAATTGGGAAAAGGATTGAGTAATGTTGATCTCAGAGGGACCAATGGAAGTGATGACATGTGAGATGAGGCATGTACCAAATTCTTGGATGATGACTCATTTGTGAGGACTCAATATTTTTTGGATTTTTCCTATAGGGCTAAATGAGATGAGTATGTAAAGAGTGTGGCTATAGAGAGGAGCCTCCATCCAAAATTTCCTGATGTTGTCATTTAGAAAAAATGTGTCAAATGAGATGAGAGCCAAGTTTCAAAACATGTCTACAAAAGAAGGTCAAGAATTGGTGAGAACAAGTGGTATCTTATTGTTACCAAAGTGGGATCTAGCTTCAGCCATTGCTTTTGACAAAATCAAAAAATGTGACAGACCACTCTATGATACAGAGGGAGAAGTTGCACTTGCATTACATGGGTCTTCTTTTAGTGAAGAGTGGGAAGCCTTGGCTATATGGTCTCTAGCCCCAAGCATAAGAAAGCCAAACATTGCTAAGCGTGCACCTGATTATAAGGGAGGCCTAATAATAAAGAGAGTATCAGAAACATTGGCCTTAGAAGTTGCAAATTTGTCTGCTAATGTTGCACAATTCACTAGGGCCACTGTGGAGTCTATGACAACTGAGAATGATAAACTTAGAATAGAATTGAACAATTTATTGGTCAAGTATGTAGATCTTGAGAGAAATAATATGCAATTACATACAAAAATAACATCGTTAGAGGATGTATTGCAAAATTTACAACCTAGAAAACTCAAACAAGATGATGTTGACTCTCCCACTACTATACAAGAGGATATATCCCCTGAATTTACAACTGATATAAATACTTCATGGGAAATTGTTCGATATAATATGTTAAGTGCACCAATTTCAATAGTAGAACCCAGTATATCAGAAAGGCCACAGGCGGAAGGGGATGTCAAAAGGGAAGATTTGCTTAGGCAATTAAGTGAATACAAAGAAATATGTAAAAGTCATGATGAAGATAATTTTAAAAGCAACATGAGGATTGTCACAACAGTCCTAGAGCATCTGAACATAAAAGTGAATAACAAACTAAATAGTATTCACTATAGTTATTTATCCATGGTTGATGCCATAAAAATGTTTGATATTGACAGAGAAAAATCCATTCCACTCATGGAGTTCTGGATTCCTAGAAAACAAGAATTGATATTGACAGGGATTGGGGTTAAGCAGGATCCCAATCCACCTAAAAGGTTTAAGCCTACCGTGCTTCTAGTAAATAAGATTGAGGAATACAAAGGGAATGTTGAAGCATTAGAGAACAAGATAAAGGAGTTGGTAAAATCCTTCCATGAATCTCATCATGGTCTTTGTTAGGAATAAGGTGTCTCAACCTTGGATAATTCCTATTCTTATTATTTGTTTTGTAAAATGTATTTCTTGCAAATAATGTAATTAAGTGTGAGTGTACATGTCTAGTTTGCATGTTGATGTGTCACTCCACTTAATGTGTCGGCATCTTGAGTTGTGTGTAAGGAGATCATGGCTGAAACGGTTATGACGGATTCCTATGACACGTAAGAGCTATGTCTGGAAGATTCAATGACAGGTGAAGACATGTGGCAATTGATAAAGTTGAGTACTGTACACTCTTCCACGATATAGTAAAACTTGAAAAGTTTTAGAGTTTCCTATTTCTCTCGAGGAGGAATGAGTGAAACCCTAATGGTTATCTTAGGAGGTTACCCCTAAAGAAAGGAGGCACTTGTGATAAAGCGTTTTAGGGTTGAAGATTGTGATATGAGTGTATTATTTGGAGCGTTTTTTATCTGCATTTTGTCTTGAGAGTTGAAATCTCTGAAAGAACTTACACATTACAAATTAATAATTTATATGAATTGTGTTGAGAGATAAAATACATTGTGCAGTTTTGGAGTCTTTGGGTTTTGAAAAGTTTTCCCAAGGTAAATCATTAATGTCATTCTTCATTTTTTACATATGTATGAGTATTCTTTGATATCTTTGTTAAGTAGATTAACGAATCTGAAATTGTAAGGGTTTAAAACGAATTTGCACCATACTTTCCTTAAGAGATTAGTGTAGGAAGCTGTTTCCGCACCTGAGTTTCCTTACAGTCTTCTTCCATCCATCTTAAAGGATGATGGCAATATTAAGACTTTACAAGAATGGAGAAGTGAAGTAAACAATGTTATCTTAGATCAAGCTATAAAAATCTATCAGAAATTTGATATGGATACATTGACAGTGAATATGGATATGTTAGTCCATGCTGAGAGTGTGTTGCAAGAATTTGATAAAGAAGTTAACTAGATTGTCACCAAGTATGCACCTTATAGGCAAATGGCTGGTGAAGTAATGAATTTTTATTGGCCTACTGAAGAAGAATTCCTATCATGGAAAGGTAGATATTTGGAAGGAGTGGGGGTTTTACACTAGGGGTGGCAGGTTAGTGATTTGAAGGTTTGAGGTCTGCAACCATGATGAATAACAGACATATGGGAATGCACTACATAGCCTGGATTTAGTATAGATTAGGATTCTCTTAAAGTATGGAGAAATATAGTGCATCTTATTCAAAATTGATTTGATGACAAGGCTGCAGATGTGGGTCTTACCTTTTGTCTTTTTCTATTTTCTTCATGCTTTTCCATCTTTTCACTTTTTGTGCATGGGCACAAGTTTTGAGGTAACTATTTGGTTGAACCCATTTTGAAGATTGGATTTGTTCTCCTACAACGAATGAGGACTACATTCATTTCTTCACATGTTTCCCACCTCTTGGGAGTGTGTTGTAACTAAATGGGAGAATCTTTGATATAGCAATCCAATAGGGTTTTGACATGTGTACTTTCTGGCCTGAGACTTGTTTTTGCTCCTTCATTTCTATAAGAAGGAATTCAATGCCAAGAAGTAGCTCGGTTCGTTGTTTTTATGCAATTAACATTGTGAATTGTAAGAGGAATACTAAGCATGTTTTATAGTTTCTTTGATCTTAAGCTTTAGATTTCATAATTATGTATGTAGTTTGGATGACAGCAAAGCAAAACATATAATGAGAAATACCAATTTCATGGCTATTGTCTCTCCTTGTGCTCATTTTATGAGTTATGAATGAAAGTAATCCAGGATGTATTTTATTTGTCTCCATTGTTTACCAGTGGATGTTTGATTTCATTCCTGCTGATTGGTTCAATGAATTAATGTAAATGCTTGAATGAGATTAATAGCTCGTAATAATCAAGTGCTAGGATATTGATAAGTAGTATTAGTCATGAATGCGATAGGAGAATGTTGTAATACAGTATCTCTTGAAATTATATGTTGCTATTCTTGAATTGTTATCTGGTTATATAGGTTGGTTATGAATCCATGCTTGGGATGAAGGCACTGGTTCATGTAAAGTATTCATGATTCAATTTTTGTGTTGATTCATCAACTAATCACTTTTAATTTACAAAATTTCATGGATACCATTGTAGTTGTTTCGTGTTGAGGTCCCACCTTCTCATGTTTTAAGTACAATACATTGATAAATAAGCCACCAACTTATTTAATGTATTACAATCTTGAGCAGTCTAATGAGAAGTATCTATTATTAGAAATATATTTGATTATAATTATATGAATTCAAAGGTATACATTGTGGGATATCCCTCACAGGTTTTACAAAGCCCAAAGTGTAGTGGTAGAATTTTTGCAACTTCCACTCATTCGTTGGCCAGTCCCTTTGGAGTACTTATTATTGGAAATGGTAAATTCCATAGGTATTTATGGAGATAAGTTTGGTTCTTAAAAAATAACCAATAGATTGGCAACTCTGTTGGGGATAGCTAAGTCTAAAGTCTCTAGTTCAGATCGGGTATTGTCAGAGTCAAGTGTGTTGTTGTAATACTCTTCACTATGTGAAGAATAATTGGTTTAAATTCTATTACATCTGTCATATCACCCTCGATCTTATGCGTCAAGTCTTGTCTCATTCTATCACGTTGTGTCAGGTTATATTTAAATTTCTCTCTGAAGTCATAAGTACAAAGTCAAAAACCAATCACTTGATATTTCCCAACATTCTAGGTGGCGAATTTGAATTATCTAACACCAGTGTAAAGTTAAGTTCTCAAAAGGAACGTAGGAAAAGGGATTTTGACATATTTGACATCATGAAGAAGAAAATA
The DNA here is from genome assembly GCA_007115665.2 of Sequoiadendron giganteum. Taxonomy (NCBI): domain Eukaryota; kingdom Viridiplantae; phylum Streptophyta; class Pinopsida; order Cupressales; family Cupressaceae; genus Sequoiadendron; species Sequoiadendron giganteum. The sequence continues at coordinate 529,164,498 of CM021105.1, forward strand.
AGTTATGCGAAGAAACATCTTGAGCAGAAGGCAGAATCTGAACCTGCTAAAGAGAAACAACCCGCTTGGGTAAATAAGGGTTTTGAATCAAGTAAGTTCGTTGACTCTCCTACTGAGGCTTCTCCTACATTTAATGTTCAAATGAGTAGTGCTAGTACCCGTTAGAAGGTGCATGAAGTTGAAGGATCAAACATAGACCAAGGAAGTTTCACAACTGAGCAAGTGTTTGATATTGAACTAAATATTTCAAGAGAGGAGGATAGGTGGGAGTTCTGGGGAAAGGATAAGGAATTTTCTGAGCCTTTGACCCTTGGAGTTGGTTATGTTTTTAATAATAAAAAAATTAAGCCAAGAGGTGAATCTCCTAGTGTACAAGTGCACCTTTCTCTTGATGAAGATCCTATTGACCAACCTTACTATAATCCTTCCCCAAGTGAGCATGGAGATGTCCTAGAAAATGAGGAAGACATAGATAGAGACATGAAAGCTATGGAAGAAGAAGAGTTAAGACTCTAAGAAGAAGAAGAGAATAGAATGAGAGAGTTAAAGGATAGGGAAGATAGGATTAGAGCTAAGCAGTTGGAGAGAGATGCTAAAAAGAAAAAAATGGAGAAAATGAGAGAAGATGTGGCTAGACGCAAAACCTTTGAGGATAATCTTTTGAAGTTTAGCTCCAAAATAACCAATGACATTCCTAAAGTAAAAATCCCAATCGGAGCCTCTACTACTAACACCTATACCAAATCTATCTCAACTACTAAAGCCTCAGAGCCTCCTATTACTGCTAAGAAGATGTCATTTGTGGATCATGGGAAGAGACCCATTGATCAACCTAAGAAAACCACCTTCAATACCAATACTATTAACCATACCTCATCTGCTGAAATCCCTACACAGAAGGTCAAAATCAATCCAACCCCATCCACTGCACTTCCAAATCTAAAGATATTCAAGTTACAATTGGAAAATGAAAATTTGCAAGAAGATTTGAAAAAGGTTGAGATGGAAGCTTCAAATGCAGAGATGGCTAGGAAGATTTCCTTCCTTAAAATTTACACATCCAATCTAGAGTCTTCAAGCTCTAGACATACTAGTACTGAGTCAAAAAAGAGGAAGTCTATTGGGCATACTCCTGGTGGAGGAGGTGGTGGTGATAAATGTGGTGGAGGTGGAGGAAATGATAAAAATAGTAATTCTTATCTTGAGGATGATGATAAAGGAAGTAAGAAGAGCAATGGTGATGGTGAAGATGGGAAGGGTAAAGATAAAAACCACTCTGATAATAAGAGAGATGGTGAGAAAAAGGATGGTTATAGAAATTGACATACTAGGAAACCACTCCAAGTAGATAGATACCAACAATTATGTTTCACTAGAATACTTGGTTACCCTAATCCATTCCCTACGGATTTTAGACTTGCTTTAGTCAAATTCTTTGGTAATAATGCCTTGAGTGGTGAAGACCATCTCAAAGAATTTTCAAATGTTATGGATGATTTCTAGGTAGAGGTAGAAGATGTCATGATGAAGTTGTTTATGCAGTCTCTCATTGAAGATGCCCGAGAGTGGTATATAAGCTTGCCTGTTGAGAGTATTGGCTCTTGGGAGGAATTCAAAAGAATTTTCAGAGATCAATATGGTGACAAGACTGATTCAAGTTTCTTATTGAATCAATTTAATACTATTGCTAAAAGTTCCAATGAATCTATTGCTAAGTTTAATACAAGATTCCAAAAGGCTAGAAAGAGATTGCCTCCTCAATTGCAATTGAATGATCATGTATGTATGGTAAATTACTGTAATGCTTTTGATGCAAAAATGAGTTTCCGCTTACTAGATAAGAACCCTCAGACATTGAGGGAAGCCTTCAAGATGGCAGATCATATTGAGAATATTAGTAGAGCAACTGGTAAATTTGGCAAGAGAGATGATCCAAAACTTTTCAGAGGATCAAAAAAGGAAGATAAAAGTTCAGGCACTAAAGGAGGAACTATTGAGGACAATCTTGAAAGTTTAATGAAGAGCATAAATGATAAGATTGTGAAATAGGAAAGGGTGCCACCAAAAAATTATCAAATAAATGAGAGAATTCCTTGGTTACAAGGCCACTCATACAACGCCAATTGGTATAATGGAAATATTGTTCTCAATTATTAAAAAAACACTCAGAATAAAGTCCCTCTAGATCCTCTGCAGAAGAATTCAGGGAATTTTGTTGAAGATACCCCCTGGTGTATGACTTGTCAAATGCCACATTCTTCTCAACAATGTGCAGTTGCACAAATGTCTGAAGTAGATGAAGACATGTCTGGATATTCTAATCAACAGAATGAAGAGGACATTAATGTAGTTATGGAAATGGGTGAATTTGATGTTGCTAACAATGAGTTCTCTTCTTATGAATATTTTTGCAAAATGGATGTGGATGACAAAAGGCAAGTAGTTGGTGCATATCATCAACAAGTCTTTTCTAATGAGGATGCTGACAGTGAAGTTGAGGTTTATAATTTGGAAGCAATCAAAGAAGGTATTTCATTAAGAAGACCCTCAGAGGAGGAGATTGCAAGATATACTAAAGCTTTAGTAGCTTAGGCTAGAAGTTCCTATCATTTGAGGAATAGAACAATTAGAGGTGAGTAGGGTAATCCTGCCGGTCTTTTCATCAAAGAGTAGAATACCAAGAGTAAAGAACACAAGCCTAATGGAAAAGTGGAAACAACCAAAGCTAAGGAAAGTAAGGGAGACAAAATTTGGGCTAAAGGAGTAGAAAAGACAAAGGTTACTCAAGATTTCAAGTCTCCAGTTGCAAAGGTAAAGACACAAAAGTAGACTCCCAATGTCACAAGAAAAGATGCTAAGCATAGAGTTGAGGCAACATGAAATCAACAAAAGGTGAGGAACAATGAACAAGGTATGCTCCCAATTGAATTACCTAAATATACTCCTGTTGATATGTTTCAATTACTTAGCCAAATAAAGTTTTCCGTACCTTTTCTTGAAATTATGAGAATAGATGAACACAAGCATAAGGTAGTGGCCCTTATCAATAGTGCTGCTATAGCCTGTAATGATTTGGTGGAGCCCACTCCACCTAAATTGAATGAAAAAGACAAGAAAGACAAGGAGGTTGAGGAGTTATTACTGAAATTCCCCATATCTTCCTAGGAAATTCTGTAACTACTTGTCCTGAAAAGATAGATCCGTTTTTCCTCATCTTAATGGTTAGGGGAAACTTAATAAAAAAAATTATTATTGATTTTGGAGCATCCAACAATATCATGCCAACTAAATCATGGATGCACTAGGATTGAAAGTTGATAGCATGCATGGCAAGTGCTATGCTATGGATTCAAGAGAAGTCCCTGTCATTGGTGTGATAAATGAATTTCCCTGTAAAATAGCAACTTGCCTTTCCCAATTATGGAATGATGCTATCTCAAAAATGGAGTGCATCCATGGGAGGCAGTATGAAATGTGATATGTCTTATGCCACTTTTCCCATTGATGGTAAGGATGTTCAAGTGATGAGAGAACCAAGGGTGCCACATATGTTGGAGCATGCTCTTGAGGATGACACCATTCTTTTCATAGACACTTCAACATCATTGATTTCAAAATAGAAGAAGCACCAAGAGAGGTTGAAAGGTGTCCTGCACCAATAGAAAATGAAATGTCAGGGTTGTCTGAAAAGGATGGACTTTGGAAAATGTATTTTGATGGTGCAAGTTCCAAAGAAGGGTCGGGTGTAGGGATATTGTTGGTAGCTCCAAGTGGCAATACTTACAAGTTTTCCTTCACATTATCTTTTGTCTGTATAAATAATGTGGCAGAATATGAAGCCTTGTTATTGGGATTGAAACTGGCTGAGAAGCATGAAATACAAAAGTTGATGGTAATTGGTGATTCTGAGCTGGTGATTTCCCAGGTAAGAGCTAAATATTCCTACAAAAATAACAGGTTGAAGCAGTAAAAAAATATTGTCTGGGATTCCATTGAGAAATTTGATGCTTTTGGAATTGACTGGATGGAAAGAGGACAAAATAGAGTAGTTGACCTACTTGCTAATATTGCACTGAGACCTGATGACATAAATTTCATAGGAATTTCTAAGGTAGAGGTACAGGTAAGGCCTTTTGTTCCTGATAATGTCTACAACTGGTAGATATTCAATGATGATGAAGATATTCTCAGATTCTTGAATTGTGCAGATAAATATGAAAGTTAGGAGATTGAATTTGGTGGATTTGTTGAGAATATTGATGGGAAGGATATGGTATTCAGAAAATAGATCATCTAGTTAAAGAAAAATAAAATCTCCCAAAGGCCTTATAGCTCTTGAAAGGGTCTTTGATAGTTAGGATAGAAGCAAGGTCAAAACAACTGCTGCTCACCCAGAGGACCTAAAGGAAATAAATTTAGGGACTGAAAATGCTCCTAAGAAAGTTTACATAGGAAAGAAGATGAAGCCAAAGGTAAACGCAATGCTAATTTCCTTGCTCAAAAAATACAAGCATGTCTTTGCTTGGTCATATGATGACCTCAAAGCTTACAAGGAGGAATTATTTCAACATGAGATTCCTCTTAAAGAAAATGCTAAACCTTTTAGGAAAAAGAAAAGATCGATTAATCCTATTGTAGTTCCCAAGACACAAGAGGAGTTGGTAAAGCTAAGAGATGCATGCATCATAAAACCCATCAACCATTCTTCGTGGGTGTCTAATTTGGTGCCAGTAAGGAAAAAGAATGGTGACATAAGACTGTGTGTTGATTTTAGAAACATGAATGTATCTTCATTAAAGGACAACTATCCATTGCCAAATATTGAAGCCATGTTACAAAAGGTAACTGGCTGTGAATTACTATCAATGATGGATGGTTTTTTAGGTTATAATCAAGTAAAGGTAAAGGAGTCTGAGCAGTATAAGACCGCCTTCACCACTCCTTGGGGTACCTATGTTTATGTCAGAATTCCTTTTGGCTTGACAAATGCAGGTGCCACTTTTTAGAGAGATATGGATGTAGCCTTTTCAGATTTTATTGATTTATTTGTGGTTGTATATCAAGATGACTTGTCTTCTTATTCTAAAAAGGAAGAAGACCATTGTATGCATTTATAAAAAAAATTCTCAGGTCACTTGAGTATGGGATATCTCTAAATCCAAAGAAGTGTGCTTTTGGGGTAACTGAAGGGAAATTTCTGGCACATATTGTTTCAAAATATGGAGTGAGAATAGATCCCGAGAGAGTAGCAACCATAGACAAAATCCCTCAGCCGAAAAATGTTACTAGCATTCAATCATTTTTTGGAAAAAGATTTTTTCTAAGAAGGTTTGTGACTAACTTTGTAGAGATCACAAGACCTATTTCCAAGATACTTAAGAAGGGAGAGAAGGTGCTTTAAAGTGAGAAGCCTAGCCAAGCATTTAAAAGGATTAAAAAATCAATCAAAGAGGCTCCAGTTTTGAAGTCCCCATATTTCTCTAAACCAATGCACATTTTCTCTTTTGCTTCCTTTCATACTATTGTTGTTGTATTGCTACAAAAAAATGAAGAAGGCTTTGAACAACCTATTGCATTCTTTAGTAAGTCTTTGCAAGTTGTAGAGCTGAAATATGACACGACTGAGAAACAAGTGTATTCTTTGGTTAAAGCAGTGAAGAAATTTAGGACTTACCTACAGGGAGCTATTGTCGTAGCATTTGTACCAAGTGCTGCTGTGAAAGATATTTTCACTCAGCAAGAAACTACAGGAAAAAGGTGTAGATGGATCAATAGGATCCAAGAATTTAATATTGATGTTTAGATCACCAAATTAGTAAGAGGTCAGGGTCTTGCTAAATTAATGACAAAGACTGATTTGGATGCAAATCAGATCAATGGAACATAAGTAATTGATGTTGCACCTATCTGTGATATGAAAACATGTGGGTGGTACAAAAGAATTGTCCAATATTTATAGACTCTACAATGTCCCGCATACATGACTGATAATGACAAAAGGAAACTGAAGTTACATGCCATTAAGTATATAATTATTGACAATGAGCTATGGTGGAGGAACTTGGATGGTGTACTTCTTAAGTGTGTGGATGGGAAGTAGGCATTAGAATTCTTGCAATAAATTCACAATGGGGTGTGTGGGGGTCATTACATGGCAAAGACCACTACACACAAGGTTTTAAGCGTAGGATTTTGGTGGCCTACTATTTTCAAAGATACTCACAAGTTTGCTAAAACTTGTGATGCTTGCCAAAGATTTGCTAGAAAGTTTACCACCGAGGCCTGTGACAGTTCAAGCCCCTTTCCAACAATGGGGGATTGATTTCATTGGAGAAATATAGGAAAATTCATGTGGAGGCCATTCTTGGATCCTTGTTCCCACTGATTATTTCATGAAACGGGTAGAAGCAATACCCACAAAAAAGGACACAAGCAAGGTGGTGGTGGATTTCCTATTGAATAATATTCTCATTAGATTTGGAGTTCCTTATAGGATTGTCTCAGATAATGCTATGTGTTTCAGATCTGATGAATTCAAAGAATTTTGTGACAAACATGGAATACAAGTTTCTTACTCTTCGCCTTACCATCCTTAAGGAAATGCTCAAGCTGAGTCTAGTAATAAGAGGTTGATGAAAATCATCAAGAGAGTGATGTAGAAGAACAAGAAGGCTTGGGACTCCAAACTAAAGTTGGCACTCTGGGAAGATAAAGTGATTGTGAAAAAGGCTACGGGTTATTCACCATTTGGCTAGTTTATGGCCTAGATGCTAGGTTACCACAAAATAACCTACTAAAGATGTATAAGTTCATTCAAGAATATGATGAAGAGATATGTGATGATATGCAACACAGGATAAATAATCTAGTGCAATTGGATGAAACAAGGAGAGAAGCTTAGGGTAAAAATATGAAGATGTGGTTGCAAGTTAAGCATCTACATGAAAAGAGAGATTCTCCTAGAAAGATCGAGGTGGATAGTATGGTGTTGGCCTAGAATGCGAGAGCTCAAGATAAGGGTAAAAATGGAAAGTTTGAAGCGTTATGGATGGGTCCTTATCTGATAGCTAGTGCACATGGGGAGGATTCCTATTTCCTCCAGAGCCTAACAGGTGAACTTTTCAAACTTCCAGTACATGGATAGTTCTTAAAACCATACTTCTCCTAAGTATGTTGTTATTCCATGTACACTGTATTTTGTACTTTTTGTGTATAGGTGTGTTTGTTTTCTATTGTGTCTAGTTCGGTTTTACTGCCTCAAGTCTGGGTAGCTCCTTGGTTTTTTGTCTTGTGTGTGTTTTGACTGGTCTACTTCAACCATAGATTCTAGGATCTTGCTATTCCTACAAGAGACATACGTCCCTAGTCAGAGCCATTGATGGAACCCATGAATTTTTTTTGTTCCATCTCCAAAATCTTGATGAGTTCAGGGAGTTATGGGTTTTTTTATCTCCTACTAATATAAAGGGTTTCAGGTTTACTCTGGTCTTATTTGAAAAACCCTTGGAGTCTATACCATTGAGATCAAATACCGTTGAGTGACCAACCCTCTGGTTTGATTTTACTTGTTAATCATGATGGATTATTATTTTGTAGTTGTCATAAGTCAAGTTGAATATTTCCCACTAATGAATATCTTAAGTCCTTTATGTTGTGGTCGTGGCCTCATCTTCCTAGGTTGGGTCCCTTTTAGAGTTACAAATTTTTTGACATGTACAAGTGCAGGAGCCCCTGAGTTTTGTGTGATTGATGAAGAAAATCTAAGTCGTTGCCTGCCTGCCCATTTTATTTTATCTTGAATTCCTTTATTCATTCAGGCTCACGGGCGAAGGAAATGTGTCTTCTCTATGATCGGTCTGAGGATTAGTATTGTTGAATGTCATCTTGGTTAACGGTTGATTACAGGTGACATGGAATAACCTAGACTACTCCTCGCCATCCCGTGTGGGCCCCATCCTCCCTGCTAGTTTCTCAATGGGGAAGCGGGTGTTTTCCGTGTGGAATAACTTTAAGGACATGGAAAGTAACATGTGCATTACTAAAGAGCATATATTAAATGTGCCTAAATATCTTTTAATCTGAGCCCTTGATATTTTATGAGGGATAAAATTGAAGCTAGCTAAGCAGCATGTATGATGAGGCCACAAGATTAAATCTCAACCGCTCCCTGTTTTCCCATTGATAAAAGTTGTACCTGAGTTATGGCTCATGGGGGAAAGGGAAGAAAAACATGTGGATCATGGCTGAAAAGACAAAGAGATGGTGGAGCCTGCATACTACGAATTTATTTCCATGTGGCCTCCTGTCATTTGGTAATTGTTGCAGTTGTGCATAGTCAGATGTTTCATAACAAGCTGATTAAATCTAGATTGTGGATCAATCAACTCAATGAATGAATCAATAGTCAGTATTCAAAATGAAGTTGATGGCAAGTAAGTCATTCTGGTTCACATGACAGAGTCTTAATAACTGAAAGGACATTGAGCTACCAAAGTAAGGAATCGCATGGTTATTAATATTTTATCTCAAAAGCATAATTCAACATTACGAGTACACTCAATACACTCCAGGAGCTCATGCTATGGTTGCTCAACATTTTATCACATTAGAACTAGGGTTGTCAACCTACGAGAAAGTAGTAAGTCAATTATCACTTTCCTTTTGGCATTATTTATAGGTTGTGTTTTGTCAAGCTTAAGTTTGTTAGGGTTTTTTCTTAGTTCGGGTGTTAAAGTTTAGCATTCATAAAAGAGGATTTTGTTAATTTTTCATTTGTATAATTCGTGCTAAACCCTCACAAAATCTGTAGGCCTTGCTTAGTTAGACCAAAAAACCCTTCTTTGTTGTACTTCTTGCATTATGGCCCCTAAAGAAAAAACATCTTCATCTAAAGGGGAGGCTTCCGCTCCCAAGAGACCTCTGAATAAAGACCTTATGGATCAATTACCACCTTCCACTAGAGAAAAACCTAGAGGCCAATTGATTCCCAAAGGACCATAAATAGCAGAGTGTCTATTTGACAAAAGAGGTTCTATCAAAGATACTAAATTACCCTATACGGGATGGGAATTGTTCTATGGTTGGTTCAAGAACATAAATATGGGTGTCCTGGTGGGAAACCCTTGGAACTATGATATGGGAAAGTTAGTTGTACCAAATGTTAATATGGATGTTGACTTGCTAAAGGAAATAGCTGCTAACTATGACCCAGTCACAAGGACTATCAGAACCAATGATGGAAAAGAAACAGTTAGAGTCACTAGGTAGGATTTGGGTCTTGTTTTCAAGCTCACTGAATGGAATGATGAAATGTATAAGATAAATGAAGAAGCTCTTAGATAGGAGTATGAGAAAACCAAGACTTCATTCAAAGTCCACATCTTACCAAGATTTCTAGCAGAAATTACAAGAAGAAAGATTGTGATAGGATTGCATGATAAGGAACCCTTCCCTATCAATTACTTTATTCCTTATTTCAAAAGGACTTTCTATTTCATTTTCCAAATAATTGGTTATAATACTGTCTCTGGAATGTCATTGGTCTGGATGTATATGGCTGCCCATATCCAACATCTCAAATATTATGCATTATATGATTATGTAGGATTTCTTTATGAAAAAATGCATGAGGGGCTGGTAAGATTAAAGAAAGGTGAATCTGGGGTAGGATGCAGCTGGTACTCACTACTGATGCATATGTTTTTATACAAGGGTGCAATGTATTTTGGACATAATATTGACTTGGAAAGAAAGGAAGGTGACTTGGATTTGCTCATGCAATGTTGGACCACAGTCTTGGACAGGGATGACAAGTTATATGATTATGTCACTTTCTAGAATTTGTTTGCTTTTGAATTAAAGAGAGCTTTGATTGTGAAGTTTCCCAGATTTCCTGTTGCTTTACATGATTTCTTGAGATGAAAGGAAAGAAAGCCTAAGCTAGGCGTTGATCATAACTAGGGAGATTTTATTTCACTCCCTGATTTCGCTGTTTTAAGAGTATATGGTTCTAGGGTAGCACCTCACTTGTTGCCGAGGTTTCTGCCAGAAAGAATTGGTTTCCTTGAGGTTATGTAGCAATTAGGAAATGTTGAGAATGAAATTTGTTGAATCAGGGAAATGGAACTTTATTTCCTTTATACACTTATTTTTTTTTATTTTGTAATGACAAAAGGTGGTTGGAAGAATATCATTGAAGTGCATAAATCATAATGCATGCAAAGGACAATTGAGAGGGTCAGATATGATCTTGAAGGTTTTATGGCCTGGTTAAATGAGAGAAATAAAAGCTACAAATATGTCCACATTTTCCATTATTGAGAAGATATAATAAGGAATGTGTCAGATAGTGTGGAGCAGGAAAAGAGGTTGGGAAGGTGGATTATATTTAATAAGATGCAAAGGAGGATAAAGTAGGAGGAGCCTGATCTCAGGATCCTCCTGGAGACTGGGGATATAATTGAAAAGGTGGAGCATGTAACAAGAAATTTTGATTCAATAGTAGGCCACCTTGAAACAAAAGGGGTAGTCAAGAAAGATAAAGGGAAGGCTCCAATTGTTGAAGAATAGAGTGGAAAATGAATCTCTACCATAGGAGAAGAATCTACATCACGAGCCCCTAAGGAGCCAAGAATAAAAAATTTTATAAGGAGAAAAAATAAGGCAAAGAAATTTGATGAAGCCTATATTCCCACTCAGCATGAGGAACATATGCCTCCTTCTCCTATGCCACAAGTATCTCCCCCATCTCCACCAAGGCAAGCAGGACCTGAAATTGTGGATGTTGATTCTCCACCACTTAGTGAAGAACCACCTAAGGAGCCACCATTGAAAAGATAGAGGATTAAGGCCACTAGTTTAGTGGATTATGATGAAGACTTTGATGATGACATTTGGGTATCTGAGCAAGAAATATAGGAAGGAGTGCAAACTACATCTGTAGTAAGGGCAACCAATCAATTGGGAAAAGGATTTCAAGTAATGTTGATCTCAGAGGGACTAATGGAAGTGATGACATGCGAGTTGAGGCATGTACCAAATTCTTGGATGATGACTCATTTTTGAGGACTCAAGATTTCTTGGAGTTTGCCTATAGGGCTAAACGAGATGAGTATGTAAAGAGTGTGGCTATAGAGAGGAGCCTTCATCCAGAATTGCCTGATGTTGTCATTCAAAAAAAAGTGTTAAATAAGATGAGAGCCAAGTTTCAAAACATGTCTGCAAAAGAAGGTCAATAATTGGTGAGAACAAGTGGTGTCTTGTTGTTACCAGAGTGGAATCTAGCTTCAACCATTGCTTTTGACACAATAAAAAAATGTGACAAACCACTCTATGATACAGAGGAAGAAGCTACACTTGCATTACAAGGGCCTCCTTTCAGTGAAGAGTGGGAAACCTTAGCTATATGGTCTCTAGCCGCAAGCACACAAAAGCCAAACATTGCTGAGCCTGCACCTAATTACAAGGGAGGCCTAATAATAGAGAGTATCAAAAACATTGGACTTAGAAGTTGCAAATTTGTCTGTTAATGTTGCACAATTCACCGGGGCCACTATGGAGTCTGTGACAACTGAGAAGGATAAACTTAGAACAAAATTGAACAATTTGTTGGTCAAGTATGGAGATCTTGAGAGAAATAATATGCAATTACATACATAAATAGCATTATTAGTGGATGTATTGCAAAATATACAACTTGGAAAACTCAAACAAGATGATGTTGACTCTCCCACTACTGTACAAGAGGATATATCCCCTGAATTTATAATTGATATAAATACTTCATGGGAAATTGTGCCATATAATATGGTAAGTTCTTCCATTTCAATAGTAGAACCCAGTATATCAGAAAGGCCATACAAAAGGGAAGATTTGCTTAAGCAATTAAGTGAATACAAAGAAAGATGTAAAAGTCATGATGAAGATACTTTTAAAAGTTGAAGGGAAAAGAATGCGGATCTAATGACCCAACAGTGTGGAATACATTCCCTTAACACCTTTACTACAGGGGAGAGAAGCAAAAATGAAAAACTAATAGTTTCTAAAACATATAGAGATGCATACAACCATGGAAATGAGAAACCAGAGAGATAAGCAAACAAAGATGATACAGTATTTACGTGGGAAAACCCTTTCAGGCAAAAAACCCACCACACAAAGTCAAATCAATTGTATTACAGTAATGAATTGATTACATACAATATCCAGACTTCTTTGCTCAGCTCACAATCACCCAGAGAGATTCAGATCCACTGTTACAATGTTTTCACAACATACAGTTCAAAAAACCCTCTTCAAGAACTCACGTCCTTATTCTTCAGCACGCGACTTCAACTTGCTCTACAACTTTACGACTCAACTCAACTTGTCTAACTTATGAGAAATAACACATCTCTCATCCAAATGTAACCAACTTAGAAGAGCAATGAAGTCCATCCTCAAACCATGCATCTGGTCGAATTTGACAGATCTCCTGCAACAAGCCATCATTGCATTCAAAGCCATTACTCAAAACGGTTGAGCTCGCCACCCTTCGTTGACAAATGCAACTGCCACAATAACTATCTTGGAATCCGTCCAATCACTATTCAACCAGGTGCCACACATCCAAGACCCATCAGCAATCGCAGTTGACAGAGCAACCAAAACGGTCAAATAGACATCGGGCGCGACCAAGACTTCAAGTCATAAATAGCACTGCTGGAGTCGGAGTCAGAATAGGAGTCAAAACAGGACTCCACCAAAAATACACACTGTCGGAGTCAGAGTCGGAGTCGTCGTCGAAACTGGAGTCAAAACATGACCCCATCGAAATTTCAGGTTTAGGAACCATTTTTGTTCCGCGTCCACCCATGGCAAAGAGGAACTCATCGAAAACAGTTTTGACCGGGTAAAGTCAACCCGGGGTCAAACCAAGACGGGAACACAAAAGACCGGAGTCGGAGTCGGGGACGGAACAGGAACAAAAACAAGACTTTACCAAAAGTCCAAGAACAGGAACCAATCCAGTTCCGATTCTGCCTCCGCCATCTGCAAGAAACAACAATCCAAAACCAGGACAAGGCGGAGGAAAACACCCCGAGTAGAATCCAAACATCCAAAAGAACCAGATCGCAAAAGCAGGAGTCAGACCCAGAGTTGGAACAGAAACTAAAACAGGAACCTGGCAAACAAACATTGCTAACTTCCAAAACTGGTTCCGCCTCCTCCAGAACCAGCGAAGTGAAACAGATGGTAGGAAGTAGAGTCGGAGCAGGAATGAGAACCGAAACCCAGAACTTAGGCAAACAGAACAATGCCAAGTTCCATCTCAGTTCCGCCTCCGCCAGAGACTCGGAACTTAGGCAAACAAAACAATCCCAAGTTCCAATCTGGCTCCGCCTCCGCCATAACATTGTAAACAACACAAATTTACCAAGGCATGAAAAAGAGGACTTCAAGCTAGAAGTTGAGACATAATTTCTCAACAATCTCCCACTTGGTGAACACTTCCAGCTTCCTCAAAACATCATACCTTACTGTCTATCATAGGCCGCAAGGCCCATCGATTATGTGCACCATTTGAACTTGTCTGTGCTAACCGGCTTTGTCAAAGCATCTGCAACATTCTTCAAGGTGTCAACCTTATCCATACTGACCTTGCCATCTTCAACCATATCCCTCACAAAGTGATATTGCACATCTATGTTCTTGGTCCTGGCATGAAAGGTTGGATTCTTTGCCAAACAAATGGCACTTTGACTGTCATAGCAGATTGAAATCTGCTCAGCATTAAATCCAATGTCTGAACATAAACACCTCAGCCACACTGCCTCCTTGCAAGCATGCGTTGCTGCCATGTACTCTGCCTCTGTCGTGGATAAAGAAACTACAACTTGTCGCTTGCTCATCCAACTGATTGCTCCACCATTAAGCATGAAAGTGTATCCACTGGTGGATCTTCTGCTGTCAATGTCCCCTTCCCAATCAGAATTAACATATTCCTGAATGCTAAGAGTCCTCTGTGATGCAACCATACTACCATGGTAACACAAAGCATAATCTGAAGTACCCTTCAAATACCTGAACACTCTCTTTACAGCATCCCAATGTGATCTCCCTGGATTTTCCATGAAACGGCTTAGAACTCCCACTGCTTGGGCAATGTCTAGTCTTGTGCAGACCATAGCATACATCAAATTGCCTACTGCACTTGCATAAGGCACACTGGTCATGTCCTCCATCTCAGTAGCAGAATTTGGATAGTCTTCAGCAGATAGTTTCAATCCTTGCATGATTGGAACAACTAGCTGCTTGCAATCAGTCATGCTAAACCTCTCTAGAACGGTTTTCACATACCTACTCTGACTGAGCCAAAGCTTTCTTCTTGTTCTATCCCTGGTTATCTCCATCCCAAGAATGTACCTTGCTGCTCCAAGATATTTCATTTCGAACTTAACAGACAATTGAGTTTTAAGATCAGAAATCATTGCCTTGCTATTACCAATGAATAACATGTCATCCACATACAGAGTAATAACAAGCACACAATCATTCTCACATTTATAATAGATGTAATGATCAGATTTTGATTTAACAAACCCAATTGACAACACAAATGTGTCAAATTTCTGGTACCACATTCTAGGAGATTGTTTTAGACCATAAAGAGATTTATTTAACTTACAAACCAGATTTTGTTTGCCTCTATCAGCAAAATGCTCAGGCTGGGACATGTAGATTTCTTCTTCCAGCTCACCATGGAGAAACAATGTCTTCACATCCATCTGCTCAATTTCATAGTCATACATAGCTACCAATGACAAAAAAAATCTGATGGATGTCAGCTTTGCTACAGGGGAAAAGATCTCTCCATAATCAATTCCCTCAACTTGGGAAAATCCCTTTGCAACCAGTCATGCCTTATACTTCTCCACACTACCATCAAGGCCTATCTTCCTTTTGAATATCCACTTGCAGCCAACAGGCTTTCGCCCTTTAGGCAGTGGTACCAACTTCCAGGTATCATTCTTTTTCAAGGAATCCATCTTCTCATTCATGGCTTCCAGCCAAGACTTTGAATCAGCCATGCTGATTGCTTCTTTCACAGTCCTAGGCTCATCAGTGCTGGTAATTAAGGCATAAGCACAATTTGAATCTAACATAGAGAAACCATACCTTTCTAGTTGCCTTCTTGCTCGTGTAGATCTCCTTAGAGGCTGAGGTTGTTCTTCATCATCAGAACTACCAGAGCTGCTTGAGCTCTCCTCAATCTCAGGTACACCATGCAACTCTTCCCTTTTTGGAGTTTGGGGAATCTCAACTGCATCCTTCTTCTTATCACTCTGATTTGTCTCAAGCTGTTGATCAATTACTAAAGGTTTTAGCTCATGAAATATCACACTTCTGCTATACAAAACCTTCTTAGTAACAGTGTTCCAAAGCTTGTATCCTTTCACACCAACTCAATAGCTGATGAGAATACATTTCACAACCTTGTTATCCAACTTTGATCTCTTTTCATTTGGCACATGAACATATGCCTCACAGCTAAAGACCTGAACATGCCTTAATGAGGGTTTCTTACCTGACCATGCTTCCAAAGGTGTCATGTCAACAAGAGCTGAACAAGGAGATCTATTTATCAAATAACATGTTGTAGCAACAGCCTCAACCCAGAACTTCTGCTCCAGACCAACACCACTCAGCATACTCCTTGCCTTTTCCATCAGTGTCTTGTTCAACCTTTCAACAACTCCATTTTGTTGTGGAGTGTAGGGAGTTGTCTTATGCCTTTTAATTCTATGATCAGTGCAGTACCTTTCAAAATCTGCAGAACAAAACTCACATCCATTGTCTATCCTTAAACACTTTATTTTTCTTCTAGTCTGATTTTCTACCAAAGATTTAAACTCTTTAAACCGACTGAACACTTCTGATTTACTTTTAATAAAGTATACAAATGCCCTTCTCGAACAGTCATCAATAAAAGAAACATAATATCTAGACTTCAATAACGAAGGAACATCAACTAGACCAAACACATAAGAATGAATATAATCCAGTATACCAGAAGATTTGTGAGGTCTAGAGGAAAAAGAAACACGGTGTTGCTTTCCATAGATACAATGTTCATAGAAATCGAACTCAAGGTTACAATCATCAAGCCCTTCTACAAGATTTTTGTTCTTCAAGGTTTTTAAACCTTTCTCACCAATGTGACCAAGTCTATCATGCCATAGCATAGTCTTATTTGCTGGAAGTTTTACCTCCAAAGCATTTGTAGATAGTGAAGAGTCTTCATCTTTCTCTATAGGTGCAAAATTACATGACTTTATAGAGGCACTGTTACAAAGAACAGGTCATGCATCTAGCTTATACAGAGTGCCAGTACGAACACCCTTAGCTAACACCATTGCACCTCTAGCCATTTTACATCCCTTACTAGAAAAGGAAACTTCTACACTAGCATCATTTAACTTACTAATAGAAAGAAGATTTCGAGCCAAACCTGGGATGTGGAGAACACCACCAATTCCTTTGACTCTCCCGTCAGGAAACTGATTTCTGACCCTTCCTTTGCCAACAATCTCCAAAGTTGAATCACTTTCCAAGTATACCTTTCCACCATCATACTTCTCATACTTTGAGAACCAATCTCTATTGGATGTCATGTGAAAAGAGGCACCTGAATCAACTAACCAAACATCATCTGATGCCTGAGTTGTCAGGGCTGCTGTAATGAAGGCATCTACATCACTTTGAGAAGATTCGTTATCAAAAGCATTCTTCTTCTTCTTCTCCTTGCAGTCCTTCCTGATATGACTAGGTTGCCCATAGTTCCAACACTTTACCTTGGACTTTTTACCAGGAGACTTTGATCTCCCTTTAGACTTGGATTTCGACTTGTTGTCTTTCTTCTTGCCTTTCTCTTTTGTTCTACCTCGAACAGAAAGAGCATCTTTGGCCATCTCAGAAGATTTCCTTCGCATTTCTTCAGACAGAAGCGAAGCAACCACATCATCAGTCTTGAAAGCAGTGGTTGTGCTTCCAATAGCCATCACAAGATGATCCCAACTATCAGGTAATGAACACAATAGGAGCATGCAACGATCCTCCTCCTCAATCTTTACACCTATGGATGCCAGTTGAGTAACACTCATATTAAATGAGTTTAGATGATCTGCAACAGATGCACCTTCATCCATCTTCAAGGAGTACAACTTCTTCCTCAGGAATAACTTGTTTACTAGAGATTTTCCTTGGTAAATATCACCAAACTTCTTCCACAAAGCAGCTACGGACGTCTCCTCATGAACATTCAAGAGCACATAATCAGCTAGACTCAGTCTTATCAATCCTCTTGCTTTTCTATCAGCAAGATCCCAAGCCTCTTGGGTCGTAGTTTGTGGCTTAGTTCCAGACACTACAATCCAAAGGTCTCTATCCACAAGCAAGTCTTCTATCTTGAGTTTCCATAACTCAAAGTTGCTGCCATTAAACTTCTCAATATCTATTCTACCAGATGTACTCGCCATCTCACAATAGAAAAAACTTTAAAAATGCAAGTCTCCCACTAAAACAATATTAGTGCAAAGAACTAATTTTTCCTAACAAGGATAACACGAACTGGCCAAGCTTTGATACCACTTTGGAAGGAAAAGAATGCAGATCTAATGACCCAATAGTGCGGAATACATTCCCTTAACACCTTTACTACAGGGGAGAGAAGCAAAAATGAAAAACTAATAGTTTCTAAAACATATAGAGATGCATACAACCATGGCAATGAGAAACCAGAGAGATAAGCAAACAAAGATGACATAGTATTTACGTGGGAAAACCCTTTCAGGCAAAAAACCCACCACACAAAGTCAAATCAATTGTATTACAGTAATGAATCGATTACATACAATATCCAGACTTCTTTGCTCAGCTCACAATCACCCAGAGAGATTCAGATCCACTGTTACAATGTTTTCACAACATACAGTTCAAAAAACCCTCTTCAAGAACTCACGTCCTTCTTATTCTTCAGCACGCGACTTCAACTTGCTCTACAACTTTACGACTCAACTCAACTTGTCTAACTTATGAGAAATAACACATCTCTCATCCAAATGTAACCGACTCAGAAGATCAATGAAGTCCATCCTCAAATCACGCATCTGGTCGAATCTAATAGATCTCTTGCAAGAAGTTGTCATTACATTCAAAGCCATTACTCAAAACGGTTGAGCTCGCCACCCTTCATTGACAAATGCAACTGCCACAATAACTATCTTGGTATCCGTCTAATCACTATTCAACCAGGTGCCACGCGTCCAAGACCCATCAACAATCACAGCTGACAGAGCAACCAAAACGATCAAATAGACATCGGGCGTGACCAAGACTTCAAGTCATAAATAGCACTGCCGAAGTCGGAGTCGGAACAGGAGTCGAAACAGGACTCCACCGAAAATACACACTGCCGGAGTCGGAGTTGGAGTCGGAGTCGGAACTGGAGTCAAAACATGACCCCACCTAAATTTCAGGTTTAGGAACCATTTCGGTTCCACGTCCGCCCACGGCAAAGAGGAACTCATTGGAAATAGTTCTGACCAAGTAAAGTCAAATCGGGGTCAAACCAAGATGGGAACACAAAAGATCGGAGTCGGAATCAGGGACGGAACAGGAACAGACATAGGACTTTACCAAAAGTCCAAGAACAGGAACCAATCCGCTTCTGGTTCCACCTCCGCCATCTGCAAGAAACAATAATCCAAAACCAGGACAAGGCGGAGGAAAACACCCCGAGTAGAATCCAAACATCCAGAAGAACCAAATCGCAAAAGCAGGAGTCGGACCCGGAGTCGGAACAAAAACTGAAATAGGAACCTGGCAAACGAACATTGCCAACTTCCAAAATTGGTTCCGCCTCCTCCAGAACTAGCGAAGCAAAACAAATGGTAGGAAGTGGAGTCGGAGTAGGAACGAGAACCGAAACCCAGAACTTAGGCAAACAAAACAATGCCAAGTTCCATCCCGATTCTGCCTCCACCAAAGACTCAGAATTTAGGCAAACAGAACAATGCCAAGTTCCAACCTGGCTCTGCCTCCGCCAAAACATTGTAAACAACACAAAATCACCAAGGCATGAAAACGAGGACTTCAAGCTGGAAGTTGAGACATAATTTCTCAACAAAAGCAACATGAGGATTTTCATAATAGTCTTGGAGCATTTGAACAAAAAAGTGAATAAAAAACTAAATATTATTCACTATAGTTATTCATCCATGGTTGATGCCATAAAAATGTTTGATATTGACAGAGAAAAATCCACTCCACTCATGGAGGTCTGGATTCCTAGAAAACAAGAATTGATATTGATAGTGATTGGGGTTAAGCAGGATCCCAATCCACCTGAAAGGTTTAAGCCTACCGTGCTTCTAGTAAATAAGATTGAGGAATATAGAGGGAATGTTGAAACATTGGAGAACATGATAAAGGAGTTGCTGAAATCTTTCCATGAATCTCATCATGGTCTCTTCCATCCATCTTAAAGGATGATGGCAGTATTAAGACTTTATAGGAATGGAGAAGTTAAGTAAACAATGTTATCTCAGATCAAGCTATAAAAATATGTCAGAAATTTGATATGAATACATTGACAATGACAATGGATATGTTAGTCCATGTTGAGACTGTGTTGCTAGAATTTGATAAAGAAGCTAACCAGATTGTCACCAAGTATGCACCTTATAGGCAAATGGTTGATGAAGAAATGAATTTTTGATTGGCCTACTGAAGAAGAATTCCTAGATCATGGAAATGCAGATATTTGGAAGGAGTGGGGGTTTTACACTAGGGGTGGCAGGTTAGTGATTTGAAGGTTTGAGGTTTGCAACCATGATGAATAACATACATATGGGAATGCACTACATAGTTTGGATTTAGTACAGATTAGGCTTTTGTTAAAGTATAGAGAAATATAATGCATCTTATTCAAAATTGATTTGATGACAAGGCTGCAGACATGAATCTTACCTTTTGTCTTTTTTTGTTTTCTTCATGCTTTTCCCTCTTTTCACTTTTTGTGCGTGGGCACAAGTTTTGAGGTAATTGTTTCGTTGAACCCATTTTGAAGATTGGACTTGATCTCCTGCAATGAATGAGGACTACATTCATTTCTTCACATGTCTCCCACCTCTTGGGAGTGTGTTGTAACTGAATGAGAGAATATTTGATATAGCAATCCAATAGGGTTTTGACATGTGTACTTTTTGGCCTGAGGCTTGTTTTTGCTCCTTCATTTCTATAAGAAGGAATTTAGGGCCAGGAAGTAGAGATTTGTTGTCTTTATGCAATTAACACTATGAATTATAAGAGGAATACTAAGCATGTTTTATAGTTTCTTTGATCTTAAGCTTCAGAGTTCATAATTATGTATGTAGTTTGGATAACAACAAAGAAAAATATATACTGATAAATACCAATTTCATGGCTATTGTCTCTCCTTGTGCTCGTTTTATGAGTTATGAATGAAATTAATTTAGGATGTCTTTTATTTGTCTCCATTGTTTACCAGTGGATGTTTGATTTCATTCCTACTTATTGATTCAATGAATTAATGTAAATGCTTGGATGAGATTAATAACTCGTAAGAATCAAGTGCTAGGATATTGATAAGTAGTATTACTTATGAATGTGATAGGAGAATGTTATAATGCAGTATCTCTTAAAATTATATGTTGCTATTCTTGAATTGTTATCTGGTTATATAGATTGGTTATGACTCCGTGCTCGGGATGAAGGCATAGGTTTATGTAAAGTTTTCATGATTTAGTTTTTCTGTTGATTCGTCAACTAATCACTTTTAATTTACAAACTTTCATGGATACCATTGTAGTTGTTTCGTGTTGAGGTCCCACCTTCTCATGTTTTAAGTATAATACATTGATAAATAAGCCACCAACTTATTTAATGCATTAGGATCTTGAGCAGTCTAATGAGAAGTATTTGTTATTGGAAATGTATTTGATTATAATTGTATGAATTCAGAGGTATACATTGTGGGATATCCCTCCCGAGTTTTACAGAGCCCAAAGTGTAGGAGTAGAAATTTTTTAGCTTCCACTCGTTCATTGGCCAATCCCTTTGGAGTACTGATTATTAGAAATGGTAAAGTCCATAGGTATTTCTAGAGATAAGTTTGGTTCTTAAAAAATAACCAACACCACCTTTTGACACATTTTTAAAAATGAAGACAAAGGAAAATTAAAAAAAAGGGGTGTTCATATGGACCCCCCTTCAAGCGAACTCCCCTTCACTCAAAAGGGTCAGGGGGTTTGCTTGAAGGGGGGTCCATACGAAGCCCCCTTCAAGCGAACTCCCGTTCACTCAAAAGGGTTAGGGGGTTTTCTTGAAGGGGGGGTCCATACAAACCCCCCTTTTTCCCCCTTCTCTCCCTCTTCTACCAAATCTTTGCAAAATTTTGCCTTTCAAAGCTCAAGTTGAGGATGGAAATGGAGGAGACTTCACAGACCCAACTAGATGACGGTAGTCGTCGAAACAAGCTATCCATTGAATATAATTTTAATATGTTTTAGTTTTATTATGTATTTTTTTAGTTTGATTAAACATAAGTTTTTCACCGAAAATCAAGCTCTTTGTTCTGCACATGTGAAAAAATAGCAGATTATCAATGTTTTTTTGAAAAATATTAGTGCCTAGATATTGATGTCCCTAATCCAACAAAAAAATTGGAATTTTGATACATACAAAAAAAGTTATGTTTTAGCCAATAAATCATGTCTAAAATTGTAACTAGTTTGACTTTGAAACTTAATTAAGAAAAAAAAATCAATGAAATTCTATGAAACCAATTCCATGCACTAGATATCATAGTTACAAATCTAAATTCGAAAAATTAGAATTTTATCCTTCATAGAAAAAAGGTTATGTGTTAGCCAGTAATGTCACTCTTTAAACATGGTTTTTATTGTTAAAAACTAGTTTTCAAAAGAGATGGAAAAATAAGTGCAATCTAATTCCAAAATAAATGAAAAAATATATTTAGAATATATAGACAAAATTTCACAAATCACTAGTTTCCATCATGTTCAAATTCCTCATGGTTTAGCCGCAATAGGTGCCTGAAAGTGAAGATTTAGTTTAAAAAATCAGTTAAATGTCCAGTTTGGCCAAAAATTGTAAACCAGTATTGTGGGATCACCCCCCTATGATGTCATTCTTTTTGGATCAAACAATAAATAATAATGGTATACTTTAGAAGTAAGATCTCAAACAAGTGTAGGTTGACAACCTTGAAATATGTAAACACATCCTCCACTATGTAAGGGTGTAAAAATTGATACACCAATCTCCAAACACAAATATCATTAGAATAAGGGAAGTTTAAAAGGTGGTTATTGAAATCCCTCCAATCTAGAAATGACTATGTAAAGCACGACGACAAAACAACAATTTCAAATGTGGTTTAAATGCCTATTCATGCCGATCTTTTCTTATTTACATGTGCATTGGTTCATTGTATTACTCATGTTGCCACTTCCCATATTGAAAAATGCAATCTACAACAAAGTTTCATGCACAACAAGTCTTCACACACCCTTTATTTCATCTCAACACCTCTAAAAATCTTCTCAAATTGTAAAGTTTCAAATGCAAAAGATAAAATAGATCTCCACATAGAAAATTGTTAGGTGTGTTATCCTCCAATGTCTTCCATCTTTTCACAGACATAAGGACAATTAATGCTTTGATACCATTTTAGAAAATGGAAGATCTTACAACTACATATTTAATGCACCATAAATTATATACAAAATATATTGTATTGAATTCAAAATTTTCAATTTTCTTAGACATCTTTTACATTTCAATACATTGGACTGAATAAAACCTTTCAACTCTCATATCAAACCAATCTACTTACAAAAATAATTAACTATAAAACTAACATTATTTATCTATTATTAATATACTAAAACACTACGTAATATAAATCCAAAAATTGTATATTTCTAAGAAAAAAATTAATCCAAATTCTTAATTTCATTGTTTAGAATAAGGTTAAGACAAATTTATATCTAACATAAATGATATGACAAAATATATCCTTTTAATTTAAGATCAATATTATGGTATTATACACCATACTCATCAAACTGGAAAGAGATATGTCAATATAAGGGAGAGGCTCTAGAGCATATTCCAATAGTTGCTATAGCATTTGTTGATTTAATATCCAATATTTTTAACAATATTGGACCAATAGTTGTGACTTTAAAGTTGCTAGTGTGATGATGACTATTCATAATTGAATGAAATGTATTCCTTAGATCTAAAAAGGAACAAATCATGTGATGTCACATCAGTGCATTAATAAAACATGATTTAGTGCACTACTATTGATCTATTTCTTTTAGGTCTTTCGGACATCCCGACAAAAAACATGTTGACGTGACATCATATGTGATGATGTGGCCTTGAAACCTTAGTTACAAGCAGGAGACTTACCAAATAAGCTGCTCTAAAAAATTGAATGTGATTTAAAATTTTCAAGTAAGATTTTGAGAAGCACAAAATTAGGGTGCTCAACTAGTGAGTCCTCTCCCCTATATACTTTTAATTTAAACTCAATATTATAATATTATATTTTTAATTTGTGAACGAACCCTTGTTTTATTGAATGCTCTTTGAAAAAATTGTCTTCCACAGATATAAACAATGAGTAATTTACTGAATAAATAGATTAACATAAAGCTCATTATATAACTCTCCTGATGAAAGCCTGAAAACAGCCAAACATACCACCAAAAAAATAAAAATATAATGCAACTTTTTAATTAAGGATTACTATTGCTTGCTCATTCAATACTTCACTGTCAATTCTCAAGAACAAGTTTCGTATCCCACACAAATAGAACTTGATTTAAACACGAGTAAGCATAAAAATTCAATCTTGTTAAAAAGGGCAGATACAAAAACGGTTGATTAAACACGAGAACCGGTGATTAATAATTATTGGGGAAAAGTGCAACAAGTGGGCTGGAAACCTCATGAGCTCCATCATCATACCATACCAAATACCCCTCACGAACTCTGTCTGTCACTAAGGAAGGCCCATGAATTTCCAATGTCAATGTGAATTCCAGCTTTTGATTAGTCTGGTTAAATACCAGAATCTCAGGTGTCACCGTTACATTTATACCTTCATCCATATATGCATAGGATTTGTACACAACTCTCCCCCCTCCTAAATTGGTTAAAACTCTCTTAAAACTCTGCACCTCCGTTTCCCCGGCTTTCGGCTTATTAAAAAAGTTTGCGGCAAAAGTTGCAAGGTTGAGGTCATTTGGGGAACCTGTGGCATTCGCACATTCAGGGTCATTTTTCTTGTCAGTCAAACACAGATAATTTACATAATCCTGGTAGCCCAACTCATAGACGAGGCCTGGATCCGCCGCTAATTCGGGCTTGATATGACCGCAGCCAACGTCAAGGGCTGTCAATGCCGGTGCTGACCTGTTTGCGGGCTTGATGAACTCGCCAATGTTGTCAAATCTGGAGGCCGTTGTCATCAGAGCCGACTTTATGGCAGCGGGGCTCCAATCTGGATGCACCGCCTTGAGCAGCGCCGCCACGCCTGCAACGTGTGGGGCAGCGTATGATGTGCCAGAACTCAAGCGGAAACATAGGTCATCTCGGTCTCGGCTCTCATTAGGGCAAGCGCTGATGATCTCCACTCCGGGGGCCACCAAATCAGGTTTCACGATATCTGGGAACATGAGGCTGGGCCCCCTCGACGAAAACGATCCTAGCAACGGTGCCGGAGTGTAGTCCAGCTCTGTTATATGGAACTGCAAGCTGGCAATCGGAGTCATGGTGGTGCTTAGGTAGTCCAATACGTATTGTGTCTGGTTTGCATCTACAAAGACAACTGGCATCGAGTAGATGCTTGGCCTCAGATCCACCGCATTGTCGTAGGCAATAATGGCGGCGGTTGCTCCAGCAGCCCTGGCCACACGCACGCGCGTTTTCACATTGACGTAGCTGCTGTCCTCGCAGAAAAGAATGTTGCCCTTTACATCTATGGGGTCCAAGGTGTTCTCTAGACATGTGTAGCCTCTTACGACTGCCAAGTTCAGAGTGGAGGGCTCTTCCGCGTACAGAGAGGTGCCCTTCATAACCAGATGTCCATTCCCGAAGTTGATCCTGATAAAATAAAATAAAATAATGAAATGGAATATGGATTGTTTTTATATCATTTCCATGTATAAACCAACAGATGCATTGACTTAACAACATAACACCAAATCTTTAGGGAGGCGTTCCTTACATGGCAAGGAAGGCTCTGTCGATGGTGGTGGCTCCCACTGTGAGCAACCATGGAGCTTCATTTAGAACTGTGGAGACTTTAGGGCCTTCGTTTCCTGCCGAAGCAAGTACAAACACTCCGTTTTGTACTGCTTTTAAGGAGCCGAATACAACAGGATCATCTAACCAGCTATCTTTGGGACTCATCGATGCTGATAATGAGATTGAGATGATGTCCACTCCATCAGCTATGGCTTGGTCCATAGCAGACATAATATCAGAGTTTGAAATGTAAATTTTATCGAGAGTGCTAGAGTCATACCATACAACCTTGTACATCGCCACACGTACATATGGTGCCATTCCCTTGGCAACGCCAGTTCCATAACCATAAGCATTGGCATTGTGGGTTTCTTGACCTGCAATGATGGAGGTTACAGATGTGCCATGGCCATTACTATCTCGAGTTGAGTTGTAATCCCACTTGGAATCAACCTTCTTACCTGCCATAACCAATGTTTGGGTAGATTGATAAAAAAATTGAAAACATATGTTGGTTGATAATCTGATAGTTATAGAACAATCAACGTCAAACTTAAAAATATATTGAAAAACAACTACGTTAAGATATAGAAGAGAACATCTTGAATACAATGAAGTTTAAAATATGTATTTATCTTTTATATATTTAGATCCTGTAACAAATTGTAAGGTCATTTAGAAACAATGTAGACACAATTTTCTATCAAGAATATTAAAATTCATTTTTGTTATATGTTAACTTGGTATTTGATTGGTTTTCAAAGAGATCATTAAGGATTAAGTTAAATGACATGCTCTAAAGAAGAATGAATATCCCCCAATTTTTATCTCTAAATCCAAAGACAAATTTAATAGATAATTAGCAATATAAATGCAAAAATTTAACACATTTTTTAAATAACTATTTCTATAACAAACTGTCTTCAAATAAACCTTTGTCTTCCTTCATAACAAAGAAACAATTATATTTATTATATTACAAATATTACAAATTAACATATATACAACAAACACAAAAACACAACCATTAATTTGTTAATTAAATTAATCCTAATCCTTAATAAACATATGGATTTGACCACTAATCTAACAAACTCACTAATTGTTTTAAACGATTTCCAAAACCAAAAGATTCATAATATTTAACATTACCTAGTACAAGAAAACCCTTATTTTGTTACAATAAACACATTTTTTAAATAGCTATTTCTATAATAAACTGGTTTCCAGTAAACCTTTGTCCTCCTTCATAACAAGGAAACGGTTATATTTATTATATTAAAAAATATTACAAATTAACATATATACAACAAACACACAAAACAACCATTAATTTGTTAATTAATTTAACCGTTAATAAATATATGGATTTGACCACAAGTACAAGAAAATCCTTATTTTGCTCCAATAAACTTACTCAGTGAAGGATTTAGTCACATAATTAACAAAAACTCACAAATTATCTAGAAGAAAATCCTTATTTTGCTCCAATAAACTTAGTGAAAAATTTAGTCACATAATTAACAAAAACTCACAAATTATCTAGATCCTTTCATAAACAACAAAATATATCATTTCTAACATTACCTAATGCAAGGAAACCCTTGTTGAAATACCAAGCTCCAATAAGTTTTCGGTTACACAAAGAGGTATCAAAATCGACGCCAGGTTGACAAGTGCCATTCCACTTGACAGGAAGTGGACCCATTCCATCCTCAACAAAACTTGGGCTCTCAGGCCAAATGCCAGTGTCAATAACCCCAACAACAATTTGATTAGCATCGCCAAACTCCGACTTCGGCCACAGCCCCTTGAATTCAGATAACCCCAGAAACTCATATGAACGAGTAGTCTGGAGCCTCCTCCCGTAACGAGTCTGTGGGACCCATTCCCATCGTTGCTTAAGATCTTCCTTATGGAGCACCGCATCGCCTTTGTCCTCGTGGCTTCTCACGTAGCCAGGCAATGCTCGCACGGCCTCCAACTCCGCTGATGTCAGCAATGCGCTGAATCCATGCATAACGATGTCGTACGTGTACACCAACTTTCTATCCAGGTCATCTCGTCGCTTCAGGTCCATGGCGGATAAGAGCACCGATTTGTACCAGTCATGGTGGGTGAGAAATGTGGAGGGCATTTGAGATTTGTCCATGTGAACTATGTAGAGCTTTTCTGCCTCCTCAGTGCGTGCACAGACTGCCAATATCATGGCAGTTGCTATACATGCTCTAACTATCTCCTTCCTCATACCTATTTACTCTTCACACCAAAAGAAGCGCAAGAGAATTTCAATTCTTCTGTCTTTAAATTCGCTTTCTCTTCCTCTGGTTTTTATTAACAAAAAGGTGTAGATTTTTCCTTGTTCGAAAACTAGAGAGCTTTTTCGGCCTTACTAAATCCAAGTCTTGCTTTCTATTAAAACGTTGTTTTTTCTGGCAATATGATACTTTTTTTTTCTGGCAAAGATATTATTGACTGTATAAAGGATTCTGCGCTTTTTGGAAGTAAATCGGAAGAATTGAGGATATACACCGCCAAAGTCGTCCATAACACGATTTTATCTCGTCCTTTAAAATGTGGGGAATGGGATGCACCGAGAAATTTTTTGATCCCTTTTCGTTTTTGGTTTGCCTTGGTAGTAGATATTCATAAATCATATTCTTTATGATTAATATGGATTAAGTATTATCACATGAATCTCTTTCTGTCGTGTTGTATTTCTTTCATCTGATCTTCCTTGCGCGACATAATTTCTGTCATTCAATATCTCATCTCCTTCTAATTATTCTGTCAAATAGTTCACTTGCCTTGTCTACTACAAGTTGCAATTTCTATTTTTCAGATTATTCATTTGGTGCAAATTGTGTCTATCCAGTCTTGAAAATGCATTTTTTATTATATTTATTTATTTTAATAAATGTTAGCAAAGGTATTTCGAATAATTTAGTCACCTCTATAACTGATCCAACTCAAAATTCAAAAAAGGACACCAACATAAATATCTACATCATTCTAGAGCTACTAAGCCACAACTACAAATAAATAATTATAATAACACTAAAAACATAAATTGTTTAAATTTATCATTATCTTTATAAATCAACTTTTTAACCCTACAATTATTAAGCCAAACATCTGCAACATGAAAAAAACCAACCTACACACTACACACTATAATAACAAACCTAAATACATAAAATGTTTTGAAAAATTAATATAAAAAATAAGTTAATAACTCTCAATCCTTTAGTCATTGAGGTAGATAGTTAGAAGAATAAATTTAGCACCCAAAAAGAGTAGAGGACTATAGTAACCATAATAATATCTCTAAACAAGAAATACAACACAAATAATACAACTACAACAAGAAATGCAACACAAATAATAGTTAAAACAATCATAATAACAATTTTAAGCACATATAATGTTAATATTTGAAAAATGAAAAGTTTGTTTAAACTCCTACAATTATTGAAATAGAAAATTACACCATAAAGAAAAACACACCCAAAAAATCATAATAACAATCAAAATACCATATCATAACACATGAATTGGTGATATTTTTTGAAAATATATTTGTTACTTGATAGTCACTAAGCCAAATAACTGCAACATAAAATTTAATGTGTCCAAAAGATTAAAAAAAATATGATTAAAATAAACAACCAAAAATGTACACAACCTTGTAGTTTCCAAACCAAACAAATGTAACAAAAAAAATGTAAATTAATTTTATTGTCTAGAACTGATGTTCTTCCTAAGGGTTACCTCCATCAAGCTTTACAAACGAAAAGTGATAATGAATGAAATACAAGCAATGAACGAAATGATAGAAGAAAATTTATTGGATAGAAAGCATTTAGGGGGTGACTCACTTCTTATGTAAAGAAAGAAGTAGGATGATTATGAGTGATCCCTTCATGCTTGCAATGTACAATCACTGATTAGTTGGAAGGGTGGGAGAGTGACTAGGTTTATTATTTTCGTACTGTCATGCTTGACATAATATAGACCTTGTATTTATTATCATCATCATGGTGTTGATTTTGAGCTTAGATGAAAACCTTAATGTGCCTATTATGGTTTGAGTGTAGGGTGTGCATTACAATTCTTTCTACATATGACCATTCTAATAAGTAGAGGTAACACTGTTTATATTGAAATAATCAACCAATATTGGTTTTCCTTGCCTTGCTAGCTTGTAGCATAATATATTATGACACTTGTGGTGAGCTATGCTAAAATCCTAAAAGGGACATGAAATTAATTTATGTAAGAGGGACATAATGCTTTATTGCATAGACATATTATCAACCAACAATAGACCAAATATAAATACAAAAAAACATCAAACATGTATACAAATTTTATTATAACATTTATTTTACATAGAATATCAATTAGGTTCAAGATGTTTTCCTATCATAAAGATGGGGTTATCATAAAGTATACCAATAATATTTATAGTTGAATTGTCATATGTTTATCTCCTGTATCCTATGATAGCCCTATAATATTTCTTTATTTTTATGCACCTTAATATGCAATTAGATGTAAGAACATGACCCTAATGATGGTGATGAAGGAGAGTGAGATAGAACTAGAGGATTAATTTGGAAATGTTATTTTTGTAATATTTCTTTATTTGATTAGAAGGTCAATAGGCTTGAAATCTTGGTTGTGGATGAAAAAAAAAACTATCATACTACATGGTGTACGAAGATATTTTGTTACATGAAACATTCCATGTTACAGGGGGAAATTTTTTTCCCTTTCACTTTTTTTTATTTTTATTAGACTGCGGGAATCGGGTAGCACGACCCCCTATAAACTGTAGTGCGCTTGGTAAAATTTTTAACGTGACCGACGGCGCTGGCGCGACATGCCCTCCGGTACCACGAGGGTGGGGGAGACTAGACCTCATGACCAACCTCCTGCAATAGGAAAGATTTAGCCAACCGAGCTAGGGCCCCAACCCCTTTTCCCTTTCACTTTGATTTAAGTTTTATTTTTGTTATTTTTTGTCTCAAGATGTTTTAAAATGCAAAAATTATGAATAAATATATTACTATAGGTAGGGACTAAACATGACATTATAACTGCTATAATTTTTTCCTTTCTAATGAGTCATTTTTGGAGAAAATATTTTGTTTGATTTTGACAATTTGAAAATTAAAAATTTCTCCAGGGAAAAAAGATAGTCAAATGGAAAACAATAGTCCATATGAAAATAATTTATTCCCTACAATATAGCCAAGGACTAATAATTGGTATTTTTTATCACAATCAAATTTAAATATTTTTTTTCTGACAAGGGTGGATATGATATTATAGGTGGATATAAAATGGAATAATAGGGGATTTGAGGTGGACTTATAGATTGTGATGCAAAGTTTGTTGTGGTATGTAAAGCAGAGACAGTAATTGAACTAGATGTGACATGAATGAAAATGAAGTTTGAGGTATGCTTGATGGAAGGGAATATTTTAATCAAAGAGGGTAGATGCAATCTTGGTACAAGGTGGATTGGAAGAGGTTCAGGTGTGGGTGAGTGTAGGATCATGATGGGCCAAACAATGTTAATAAGGTAAAAAACACATTTTTACTTAGCTAAAGTCTAAAAATGAATATTTATATTTCCTTTAGGTTGGGTGGAAAGTCATTTTTAATTTGATAAAAACCAAACCAAAAATTTAATTAGTTTTTATAGAATGGTTATTTGTTATTAATAGATATCCTTTATTAAAAAATGTATATTGACTATTTAACAAATATTATTTTATAAAAAATGGATATTTATGTTTGTTGAAGTGAAAAGTGAAAAAAAAGGATTTCCATTCTATAAAGGTGACCCAAAAAAGAGGAAAAAACATTTTATAATGGATATCCAAATTGAGAATTGATATCCATTTTGAGGATCGTCATTTATGCTTGCATTGACCATAGTATAGTATTCAAAGTCTTTATTATGATTTAGGTTTTCATTTATTAATTATATGAATAAAATTTTATAAAGAGCATTATGATGGGAGAGAAACAATGGCATCCCAATGACCATTTTCCTGACAGAGAGGAATTTTCTTGACAAAGACAAGCATTTTTGTGGCCCTAGTGGTTATGGCAGGTAGTGTTCTCAGTTATATGGATCCACTCACAATCCTACTTGGCCAAAAACAAGGGCTGGGTCATACACAGTCAGGCATAAATTTGAAAAGCCCAATTGGGTGCCTTTTCATTCTCAAAGACATTTGCTTCAGGATAAGCAACCCATCTTTGATATATGTGAAGATGACATATCATATTACGTGCAAGGGAATGGGCAAAGAAAATTACCAAAAAAATATTATGCTGGTCAAGAAGATCTTCTGAATCGGTGCTACAATGAAGTTGAGGCCGATTTTAGGTTAAATAAACATGCAAGAATGCCTTCCAAGAATTTTTCTGAGAATGAAACGCCTCCTCAAGTGACAAGTAATATATGCATTGATTCCAATCAAAGATATCCCTTCAATCCAAATTATAAGCAACAACCTCTTCAAAAAGGAAGTTTTGCACCACAGGTTCCTAATGTGTCAATGCCTGAAAATAAAAGTACTCAGGGGAAGGGGGTTGAAAAAAAAATGGAGTTTCAAAGATAGAAATCATAGTAAGAGGGAGCACAAAAGGGGGAGATCTAGAACCAAGTTTTGAAGGGAAAGCAAACAAATCTAGGAATAGGGGACTTTCAAAAATCACAGGGAAGGGATGGGCAAAAGGGGGTTTTAAAAAAAAAAGCTAAGCGACAAAAACAAAGAAATCATTTGTGAATGGGGATGTCAAAGTCAGTCGAGAGAGATTTGAAGGGGAAAAGGAAAATCTCAAAAGCCAAAGAAAAGGAAGGATCAAAGCTAAGAAAAAAGTGAAGAAGGCCCAGAGAAAGAGTAAATCGGTTTTACAAAGGAAGCGCAAAGAGAGCCAAGATGGATCCATGTAGAAAGGAAGTGATCAAAGACAAAATCCAATGAAAAAATGTGCTTTGATTACTTTCTCTGAAGATATGCTAGATCCTCAAATCCATGATCTTCGTAGTGGGGCTTTAATATGTATGTTTTGGCAACTCTCTCTTGATTTAGATAAACTACAAGATTTTCTTTTTGAAGAATGGGGAGGGGTTAGTAAAGTTTTCTATCTTGATAGAGAAAGGGAAGTTTTTGTTGTAATATTTCATGAAAAATTCCATAGAGATGTGATATATAAAGTAAAATCATGGGTCTATTAGGGGTATGGGTTTTTTTTGTAGCCATGGATTCCAAATTTTAAGCCAAAAAAATTGGAGATTAAGTTTGTCCCATTTTGAATTCAGATGAAAGATCTTGCTCTGGAATATAGGGAAATGAGATTGATAAAAATAATGGCTAATCATATATGGATCTTTCTTAGGCATGATAAGTCTTTTTCCAAAAATCCTACCAAACCAGTTAGGGTTTGTGTCTTGCTAGATACTATGAAGGATATTCCATACCAAATTCATTTAATATCAAAATATGGAAAATGGATCCAAGATGTTACAGTGGAAACACTAGAGAATGCATGCAATAAGTGTCATGAGCTTGGGCATTCTAACAATTTTTTTCAAGAGGAGGAGAGCCTCATTTCTTCATTGGAGCCTCAGTTGGTAGAGACTAAGGAAAATGATAAGAAAAATCACATTGATTCATCCTTGAAAGAAGTGAAATTAGCAAACAATGATATTTTAAATTTGTAAGAATCATTGTTACATTGACCTCATCAAGGAAAGTTTTCCACTCTCCCAATTGTTCATAATTTGTTTGGTAGAAAACAGCCTGTATGTTCACTTTCGTTAACAGTAAATGATATAATGAAGTGAATGTCATTTTTTCTTTGGGGAAGCATGGAAAATTATTTACATTTGTATGATCCTCCTCTTCTTTGTACTTCACTTTAGCAAGTGGGAGAAATAGTTAAAAAATGATGTTTAATGAACAACCCACATGTGTCTTGGAGAATACTTTAGATTTTTCTATGCCAGATTAGGATTATAAACTTCAACCACTGGTTGTCAAAAAGTGAAGTGTTGACATTTTTGGAAGTTGTTTGGTTAATGGAATGAAGCAGTTGGGTGAGCCAGATTCTTTGGAAGGACTTGTTAACAAAAAAAAATTAGTAGGATCTTATTGATGGTTTTTTCTGCACATCAACAACTCAGACAAAATATAATATCCTATCTCTCTTGAAAGGTAAATCTCTATTAACAACAAAACAACTCGGTGATGAATATGAAAATGCTGATAATCACAAGGGGCCTTACAAACAAATGCTGGAGATTTATAAGTTCATCAAATATGGCAATGCATTGATGCTTTTCAATCCTAAACTAGCTTAGACATCAAATAAAAAGCAAAAGATAAACGGTTGAAGAGATATCTATTCAAAACTAACTCCTAAGATCAATCATGAAGACAACACATCATTTAAATGGACCAACCCTTCAAACTAATTCTTGCTAAACCTAGATTAAACCTGCAATATCATAGAAATAGTGCAATCTCCTAAGGTATAAATATTTTCAGATCATGAAGTATTCACACATCAACCCAAATTTTGTATTGAAATGAATAACCCACAATTGAACTTAGCACAAAAAAATATAGGCCCAAGCTAACTTTACACAACAACTTACCATCAATAAGCTGCTAAAAGTATGGACCAAGGGTTACTCAAACACTTAAAATACCATATCATAAACACAATTGAATTGCAACTATTTCTAATATTATTCATAAATAACTTAGAGCAATTCATCAAAATCTGAAATACAAGAACCATGCATGGAGAAATAACACAAAGAAAAACACCAAAGAACAATGCCTTCAATTGTATTTGCTTCACCAAAGTATGCAACAATTCAAGTATCTCAAGTACTACAATACCTCTTACAGCTCTTAGCTAAAATCCCAACTCCTTTTCTAACTGTCTAACCTTGATAATGAGGGGAAAACTCCAATTTATAGAATTACATTTTAGGGCACCCCAAATTAGGGTTTACATCTTAGGTCGCTAGGGAGATTGACCACATTTACCTCCTAAAATTCCCTAGTTTAAAATTACAATAAAATGCTAAAGGGTGGCCTCAAAATGCAACTCTTGTAATAAATATTCCTTTTGGCATCAAATTCAAGGTCTAGTTGACTTGTCTTCACATGTAAAATTGGTGTTGATGACACATTTTCCAAGGTAGTCAACTGGGTCGCCCTTCTCTCCTTTGTCCACCTCATTTCTTCCAAAAATTTCATTAATTTTCTTGAGGACTAGGTCTAGGTCGGCCGGGGTTGGGGTAGATACTAAATCAATCCTTGCCTTTATTGAATTTAACTCTCCTACATATTTAGTCAATTTCTTTTCCTAATCAACTCATACAAATTTTGATATCTATCTAGATAAGAGATGTAAATTGCAGCATCCTCCAATTGGTCTTTGACAACTAGGCCCTCAATACTTGGAGAATATACCTCATGCCACCACTTCTGCAATTGGCCAACATTCAAATTTTCTGCCCAAACTTCTTCCTCCTAGTAATAATTTCCAAAAAAGCATTGCAACTATCAAAAACCTCTTATACCTTGGTTTGGGCTTTAGATATTTTCTTTGGTACCTTCATTTTGAGATCATTTCTGAAATTGAAAGCTTCTATCCATCTTACAACTATGTGAGTGTTTTGCATTGTGAGGACACCTTCCTTCACTAAAACTTTTGTTGGGACTGCAAGTATTTTCTCCAACTCCTTGACAATTGCATCATTTGGATCTTTGCATTTAGTGAGAAAATGAGCTATATCCCAGGAGAGAAAAGATGATCTCTCATAGATCTACAACACCTTATCAATCATTTCATCACCCCTCTCACTTACACTTTGCAGCTACTCTTGTGTATCTCTTATAGAGGACTTCAACCTTTCTATTTCTGAAACCGCCTCTTTGGATAACAATCCTTCAGGGAAAGTAGGCCCCTCATTGCTTTGTGATTGCAGAGGTTTGATCAGATGCTGAACATACTTATGAACCTCCCTCAATTGTCTTTGTAATTCCTCCTTCTCCTAAGTCTCATTTTCCAATCTTCTGAGGATAGCTTGAGATGACTCCTGAAAATCTTCCTTTTCCTGTTCCTTTGTGGATGGACCTAGATTGATAGTCTGTACTTTGTAATCTGTAGGTTTTATTTCATCCTTATACTTATTTTCTGCGGGAACACCAACATGGATAATCCTATTATTAAATTCATCTCTCACAAATTTGGAGACAGTTCTAGCCCTTTTTCTCTCTTTAGGTTGCCCCGAATTTTTGAGGAACTTGTCCCAATTTGGAATTTCATCTTCTACAATGATAGCTTTTTGTTTCAATCTTTTCTCTAGCCATTCTAGGGCAACAAGTTGTTTTTTTTCTATTCCTTTTGACTGATCATTGGAAGGATTATATGTAATATCCTCTACATCCTTATTATCCCCTTCCTTTTCTGGTTGTTCTTCACCTTCATCTTGATTACCCTCGTGCCCACCTTCTGAGTATGATACACCAATATGTTCACTTACTAGAGGTCGGGAAGGCATTTCCACAGTAACTTCTGATGTTGCTTCCTTACTTAGTACCTCCTTCTCCAATTCCTTCACGAGGTCACTCAATTGCCCATTCTTTGGAGTTGACACCTCTTCATCTTGTATCCCCCCATCAAAATTATTAGGGATGCCTCCTTCTCCACCTAATTGTACATGTTCTCTGAGGACTTCACCCTCCTATAAATTTTGTGTTGGGGAAGAAGAAGGGGAATTATTTTTTGGAATTGATTTCTCTATTTCTTTCATAAGATCATCAATAGTTGCCTCTTTGGTATGCACCTTTTCAGCTACAACCCTTGTTTCTCCCATAGGAGACACCCTCTGCTTTGGCGAATTTATCCTTACATACACTTGTGGTTTTCCCTAGAGCTTTCAATTTCCACAATTTTGGGAGAAGTAGTTGTGTCCTCAATGGTCTTATTACTCTTGGACATCTTCTGACCTTTAATCACTAGTTTCCTCTTCTTGGTAGGTTTAGGAGTTTCTTCTCCTTCTTTAGTAGCTTCCTTGGAAGTTTTCTTTACCTAGGACACGAGCTACCTCTCAGCTTTCCTTACTTGGGCTTGACTCCTTGTCCTTCTTTTTAGATTAAGAGGCATGGTTTCTTCTTCATCATCCTCATGTTGAGGCTCAACAACGTCACCCTTAGTGACCTTTGTGTCCTCTTCTAAATGGGATTCAAGACTTCCCATCAAATCATAAGTGAACTTTTCCATCCGTCTGTAGCTCCAAGACCTTATGTTTGATCCACAACTTCAAATACTTCCTTACTTGGTCAGTTACCTGATTAAGATCAACTACTTCCTCTTTTGACCAATTGACAAGTGGCAGGGGTTGATTTCTATAGGGCTCATAGTCATGATATTGTACTAGATCCTCATCATCATCCTCAACCTGATCTGGTACCTAGTCTACTTTGTAAAGTCTTATGAGTTTTGAGGGCAACCTGGAAAATCTTCTTCTTATAACTTCAAACTCATCTCTATAGTTAGCCCAATAATCCTCTATATGGTATTTGTGTTTGTATTCTCTATTGGCTAACATTTGTGCCTTTCCATAAGGGTCAAAATTTTCCTTGTTGGTATGTGAATATAAATTGAATTGCACCATTTCCTTTTCTGCACATTAGGCAGTTTGGAGGGAGGGACAGGCTTCAAGAGTACCAATTCTTATTGTGAATTCACCTCCAAGTGTTGTTTTATGCATGTCCTTTATCATTGCATCAAAGGCCACCATTTTCCTTGCTACTTCTAGTAGTATGAGTTTGTTTGTGGGATATCTTGGTAGCCTCAATGGGACAGCCGGAGATCCCTGGATCCTGATATAGGAGAACCTCTAAAACTGGATGAACCATTGGTTGTATCTCCAGATCAATTCTATTGTATCTTCTGAAATTCTCACATGAAGAGCACCTTGTAGTAATTTTGGGATGTACATGAAGAATGCGCCATTTTCTCTCCTATAATTGGTTGTCTTGAACTAGAGCTGTGGATAAACATCTCATATTTTTTCCTTCCCAGGAACCCCTTTGCAACTTAGGACTTTATATTTGTTCTTAATTGCCAACATGTAGACAAGGTAAGAAGTCATGGTGAACACATTGGTATCTTGTACACTTCTCAATTGCATGTCCAGATTGTCACTTAAGATACCTACCCAGTGATAATGTTTTCCTCCCATGATCTGAGTAATTGGATAGAACATCCAAGTCTTGAAGGTGAAGGCTTCCTCCAACCCCATTACTCTACCTAAGAGTGTGATAATATCATGGTACTCCATTTTGAAGTCACTCCTATGTAATTAATTTGGGAGCTTAGAATAATGTGGCTTTGGGTTAACAATCCAAGAATTGTTCATCATATCCAAATCCCTGGAGGAATCCTTAGCATAAAACTCCTCTGCCTCTTTGATGTTAATCTCCTTAATAAGCTTGTGGTGGGAAGCAATATTGAAGGTTTCAACTATAGATTCTTCAGTCAGATTGGCCATGACCCTTCCTTGTGGACCCACTATTATTCTCTTATCAACATCATAATGTTTTGCACATTCTAAGACTAACTCTGGGCACAATAATGTGGGTAGAAACCCTGTTTCTTGAG
The DNA here is from genome assembly GCA_007115665.2 of Sequoiadendron giganteum. Taxonomy (NCBI): domain Eukaryota; kingdom Viridiplantae; phylum Streptophyta; class Pinopsida; order Cupressales; family Cupressaceae; genus Sequoiadendron; species Sequoiadendron giganteum. The sequence continues at coordinate 529,202,553 of CM021105.1, forward strand.
CCAAGCCTGTGTGTGTAATGATTTATG
>CM021105.1:529202679-529247966 GCA_007115665.2 Sequoiadendron giganteum
TTCATTCTTTTCTCCATGATACCCTCGAGATTTCCACACCTGCATGGACTCGAAGAATCCAAGGTCGAGTAAATTTTCTGAGGGAACTTCCTTTGAGAGTTCCTTCGAGAAATCCATGGTGTGGCGAAATCTCCAAAGACAATGGTGTCCTTCAAAATCATACCCAAAGCCAAAATGAAACATTTCTAGCCTAGCTCAAACTTAGACTTGAGCTAAATGATGTCAAAACAATCCTCAGAAATTTGCATGGTGAACGGATTTGGGAAATTCGAGTGATGCAGGATTTTCTGATAGGATTAATCCTCAAAAAATCCAAGGGTAAGAGAAGTTTTTGAGAAGATTCAACTTCAAATTTTTTCACGATTTCCTTCATGTTGTATCTCACACGTAAAGTCTAAGTGTTGTTCTCTTCATATTTCAATTCAAATTTATGATTCCTCATTCTTGCCCAAGAATCAACGTTTATTCTTTTACTCCATAATGCAAATTGAAACATTGTACCAAGGTACCCCATTTCCCTTTATCGATTTTGAAATTCAGACCAGTTAGGGAATTATAAGAATGACTACGGTTTATACTGTATCATTTATATTGGGAATCATACAATATCCAGTAGACTCAACCTGTAAAACTATGATTAACGCAAGATTCTATTAAGCACCCCTCAAACCCCAAGTCTCATGAAACATGATGCCCTAGCTAGTGACTGCAAATGGATGAAAATGGAAGAGGTAAACCCTATTGCGTGAATGAAAAATCAACCAAACCCACAAAGGGAGCCCTCGAAGGATCTAAAGCACACCAAAGCTTATGCAACCAAACATAATGCACACTCATAGATCTAGCCGCTATGAAGATGTGGTAAAATGAAAGGCACACCATTAAATCCTCATACAAAGTTAAAGCTCAATCAAAATCATAAAACAAAGAGGAGTAAAAACTATACCTTTGGGGAGTGAAAACCAGGAGGAAAACAACCAAATGCACCTGTGAATTATGCAAGCAAATGTGCCATGAGTAGGGTCAACATGCCAAATGAAAACACCAATCTTGAAGTAGGAACCAACTTGTTGAATGCCACAAGCTCAAAATTCAAATGATAAAATGACGCTCAAATAGCCCCTAAATAATCCCTCAAGACCACATTAATTGTGCCTACTAACCACTCTTTAAATGAGATGAAAAGACATCTGAAGACTCAAAAATGCGACAAGTAGGTGGATTTGGAAAATCCGGTCGAGGTCGGATTCTCCGAAGGAATTAGACCATAAAAAATCCAAGGTACCTCAAATTTTTTGAGACGACTCATCCCTTGGAAAATCCACCCGAAGGCAGAATCTTTGAACTTCACCTAGACTTAGCCAATTTTTCCCACAGATGGAATTTTAGATGAAAGCATGGAGTTCCAATAATGACCTAGGATCAAAGTGTTGTAGTCAAAGCACCCTAAGTGTAGATGAAACATAAATTTCCCCAAGTGAAGAAAAAGGTCAAAATTTAGAGGGACATGTCCCTTAAGGGGAGAAGGTCAAACCTAAAGCAAAAAACAAGCAATGAAGGCGAGCAAAAGGAGGGTCCCCATCTTGGGTGGGGCATGTGTGCAAAATTGCACAACAGATTTGACCTATTTGATGCGATTGCAGAGGATGTACTAAATGAAGAATATTTTTCTTCACTTCAAAAAATTGAGGAAGTTATAGAACAAGAGGATAATGTGAATGTTTAGAAATCATAAATATTTTGTTCAAAAGATGAAGGCATCATGGGATTGGGCAATGCAAATGTTAACAAGAGTTTGGATGGTTTTAATTATTCATACACTTTATCAATTTCACAGAATCCAAGTACTAAATTTGAGACATTGAAGTCTCGAAGAAAGAGAGGAACGAAATCACATGCTACCAAAATGAAGGAAGAAATAGATGCAGGGGTGCAAACCACTCTAGATAGTAAATAGTTGCTATCTGCAAACAAGCATCCGAGGAGAGCATGTTGCTCTTCTCAATACCAATGAAGATAATATCTTGGAATATTAGGGGAAACAATGCCCTTGACAAGAAATCTCAGATCAATCAACAAATAGGTGCTTATGGAGATGATGTATAGTGGGTATGTGCAGGATCATGATGGGCCAAGAAGTGGTGATATGTAAGTGATATGATGGCCTATGTGGCTGACCAATTTTTTTAACCCAAAATTGATGAAATGAAAAGGGTTTTTAAAGGAGATTCTTTGATTTCCACCAATATAAATTGTTCTTTACTTTGAATTTAATAAATAATTATTATTCATTTTCTATTTGAATTACGATTACAGGCCTGATTGATATGCTAATTGAAAAACATCTATAGCTTTCAAATGGTATCACATTTTTTGAATCGAAAACATGTGTCACATTCTATGCTTCACATACTATAGGATTTAAAAAAAAATTGAATTTCATGAAGTTTTGACCAAGTTAAGGTAGTCAAACGTACGAGTCTTTATATTTTTTAAAAGTTGTAATAAAAAATTCATAATTAATTATTTACTTGGAAAAAGTTACAAAAAATATGCATCACACTGGGACATGCGTCCTCTAATTATATCTAAAATCTTATAAAAAAAATATTATCATTTTGTTGTGGTTAGGGTGGTCAGACAAACACCTATTTCTTAATTTTTCCCTGAAATTTAAGTACTACTGCATTGAAATTTCAAATTTTCATGAAATAGATTTTTATTTTTTTAAAATAAACCTAGTATTTTAGAAACTAAATTCAATTTCTACAGATTCTATTCTTACATATTTTTGAAATAATATAGATAACTTATTCAAATTTTTACGTCAAGCTGCCTAACTCTGATTTTCTAAATTTTCATCGCCACTTAAGATCTTGTTTTTTCCATGATGATCCTGCACATACCTGTGTTGTTGTTGCAAGAAACAAAATCTTCAGAATTAGTATATGAATCCACTATTCAAAAATGGAGAAATTGGGAGTCTTCTCATTCCCTTGCACAAAGTGCTTCAAGGGGGCTTATTATCTTTTAGAATCCCAAAAAAGTAGTAGTAGATTCAATTAAGAATGAAAAGAATTGGCAGCTTAGGAGGGTCTCATATTTTGATTTGTAATTTTGGTTGTTTAATATATATGCCACAACACCTACAACTTAAAAGAAGAAACTTTGGGAGGTGATTACAATTTTTATGGATGGGATAAGCGATAAGAAAATAATATTAGCAGGTGATTTTAATTCCATTACAAACTTGCAAGAGAAAAAAGGTGGCATTTTACCACCTCCTAGAGTAATGGAAGAGTTTTCCTTATTTATTAAAGACAATTCTTTAATGGATAATTTACCACAAAATGGTAAGTTTACATGGACAAACTATAGGAAAGTTTTTCTAAATATTGTAGAACATTTGGATAGGTTCCTAGCCTCCCCAAATTGGTTTGTTCATAAGAAGGTTTTTACATTAGAAATTTTGCCTCTTACAGGATCAAATCATTATGCCATTTCTCTGGACATAGAGGAGACTAATTTAGCCACTAAAGTCAAATCTTCTTTCAAATTTCAAAAAATGTGGTTCAAGCATCCTCATTTTTTGCCTTTGTTACTCTAATGGTGGGTTAGTGATCCCTTTGTAAGAGGTTCATGAATGTTTCAACTATGCAAAAAGTTAAGCCATGTTAAATCATAGATTACATATTGTAATAAGCATGCCTTTAAGAACATTTTTCAGGAAAAGGAAAGAGTTTTCAAACAACTTTCAAAAATAAATGAGCAGATAATAGGGAATGGTTTAGAGGCAATAAATTTTGAACAACAAAAAGTATTGCAAGCAGAATGGGAAAAACTAGTGGCAAGGGAGGAAGTATATTTTTAGGAGAAATCCAAAGAACTGTGGTTAAAAGAAGGAGATAGAAATACACAAAATTTCATGCTTCAACTCAAATAGAGAAATCATTAAACACTGTCTTCTCTATATAACCTTCAGTTACAGAGCAGGTGTTAATAAAGGAAGATGAAATCTAGGAGGGAGGTATTATATTTTTCACAACTTCTAGCGGCTCCAGTAAATAAATCAGTAGATTCAACTAAAAATGGGGATGAATTCTTAGAAAATATTCCAAAGCTAATTGAGAAAGAAGAGAATGATTATTTGAGGAGGGATTTTACTCTTGAGGAAGTTAAGAAGGTAGTTTTTCCCTTTTCACCTGATAAGGCACTAGGACTAGATGGGTTTACAACATTATTTTTTCAGAAATGTTGGGAGTTTATTGGTATTGATGTATTGTTGGCACTAGAGGAATCAAGGAGAACATGATCAATGGTTAAGAAATTTAGCACAACACACATTGTAGTTATTTTGAAAGTGAAAGAGCTAATTTTTTTTGTAGAATTCATTCAATATCCTTATGTAATACCATATATAAGATATTCACCAAAGCTCTTTACCTTAGGATTCAACCCCTTATATCAAAACTAATATCACAAGATCAAGGTGGTTTTGTGCCAAGAAGAGAGACCCCAAAAGGAGCACTAATAGCTCATGAAGTGTTGCACTCTATTAAAATTAACAATATGTCTTCACTCATAATCAAATTGGATATGATGAAGGCATATGATAGAGTGGATTGGGATTTTTTGATTTAGGTTCTTCAAAAGTTTGGTGTTTCTTCAAAAAGGTGTAAATGGGTTAGATCGTGTTTGACAAGAGCCAAGTTTTCAGTTATTATCAATGGATCTCTAGTTGGATATTTTAGTTCAACTCAAGAAGTGAGGTAGGGAGATCCTTTATCTTTAGTGTTATTTATAATAATGGTGGAAACACTAAGTAGAATGATAAAAAGGGTGCATTGTCAAGGGTTGTGGCAAGGTGTTTCTATTCCAAATATAAATATCTCAGTAACATATTCATTATTTGTAGATGATATACTCTTATTTGGTAAATCTTCTTTACTAGAAGTTTCACAAGTTAAATAGATTCTTGATAAATACTCCTCTGCTTTAGGTGAAAAAATAGATGCCAATAAATCTTAAAATATGCATTTTCAATACAAAGGCATCTATCTCAAAGAAGATAGTAGACTTGATAGGTTTCCAAAAGGCTAAGCTTCCATGTACATATTTAAGAATTCATTTCTTCATGGGTGCAGACAAAGTTCAATATTGGCATAAAGTTTTAGCTAGGATAAAATCTAGAATTCTCTCTTGGAAAGCTAGATGGTTGTCTTTATCTAGCTATATTATGATGATTAAATCAGTTCTAGCAGCCATCCCAAACTATTATATGGTTGTATTGAAGGAACCAAAATTTATTGTTCATCAAATTGAGAAGATCATTAAGAAATTTTTGTGGAAGGGTAATATGGATGAGAAAAGAAAAGTTCCTTTGGTGTCTCTAGATAGTATGTGCATGAATAAAAATAGTGGAGGAGGTGATATGCATAATTTTCTTGCAAGAAATTTGGCTCTTGGAGAAAATTTGATATGGCAGATGTATCAAAAGCCAAACCTAAAATGGTGCAGTTTAATGCAAAGAAAATATCTCGATAATGCAAATACAACTAGAATTTTCACCTTTTCAAATCCACCAAGTGGTTCGATTATGTGGAATTTTATTGTAGCATGAAAAGAGTTCATTACACCGTTTTTGTCATGGGAAGTTAACAATGGGGAAAATGTGCATTTTTAGAAGGATTCATGGAATGGCTATCCTCCCCTAAGTTCAATTCAGGAGTTGTAACCAACCAAGCATATTTTATCAATTTTATGGGGTTCTAAATTAAAAGATTATGTCCACAAATTAGAGCCAATAATAAGGAGAGTTATTTGGAAGAACTTCTCCAATTCACCAATGTTACCTAATGATAAATCTATTTGAAAAAATTTCTAGAGGTAAGGTGTGTTCTTTTATCATCTATTCTAGATAGGGTAATTTGGACACCTTTTAAAGATGGTAATTATACAGTGAAACATGGAAAAAAAAACATCATATCAAATGCAATCCAAAACTAGTTTCATAGAGCATATTCATTTTGTTGGAATTTAGTGACGCTTCCTAAAGTAGGCAGTTTTGCATGGCTTGCTTTAAGGAAAAGGATCTTGAAAAGTGGTCGATTAAGTAAATTGGGATTTGCAAAGCCTTTCAAGTGCATGTTGTGTCAAGAGGTTTATGAATCAGTGGATCACTTGTTTGTGGGTTGTGTGGTGGTCCAAGAATGTTAGAATTTTATAAAATGCAAATTGCATGTATCATTCCCATTTCCTGCTTCTTTATGGGATGTGTTTACTACTTGGCCAATATTATATAAATCATCTCTTTTTTCTTGTATGTGGAGAGTGGCCCCAGTAATAATAATTTGGAATCTGTGGTGGGAATGAAATAGACAAATTTTTAGGAAGCAATCCCAGTCAGTGTAGCAGGTTATGTGTAAAATTGAGAAGTCCATATCAAAGGCAGCTAATACATATGTTCACAATCGCAAAAAATGTTTCCTCCTTATACATAGCTTGGGAGGACTGGCTACTAAAGAATTGGGAGCATATATCATTATCATTTTAAGGTACACAACATTTTCCACCCCATCTAGAAATTGATAGAAGAAAAATACATTAGCTGCCCCCATCAAAGGATTTTTCAAAACTTAATTTTGATGGTTCATCAAGAGGGAATCCAAGTTTGTCGAGTGGAGGGATGTGTATTCATGATTGGAAAGACACTTTGACAGCAAAAAAAATTGCACAATTACCTAATGATACTAACAAAATATTAGAACCAAAGGCATTACTTCAGGGGCTACAACTAGCAAGAAATATTGGTCTACACAATTTGCATACTGAAGAAGATTCTCTCCTAATCATTAATACCTGTAAAGAAAAAAAGATCCACAATTGGAGATTAAGTTATATAATTAAAAAGTTTGGTTGATGATGGTTTGATGAAACCAACCCCTGGGAGATAAACCTGCAATCATTTCAAATCTAGGACAGATTTTGTCAGAGTCATGGGTAGAGAAAAGGACTTGAATGAAGCAGTTGGCGCGTGCGTAATAAGGGAAACACACCTCAAAAGATAATGTTAGTAGATGGAGGAGGTTTGTGATAACTAAGAGTACCTAGAATGATGAGAATAGGTTGGTGAAGCATGCTAAAATTAATGATAGATGAGGATAGACTCCTAAATGATGAGAGATGTTCTTTTTTCAGTAAAAACATTATGTGTAGGGAGCAAGGTGACGATGGAAGCGATGTGGGGTTTTTCAACAAGGCTACAATAGAAGGCTTTCTTTGGACCGGCGTCATGGAAATGATTGAAGTAGCTGCTAAAATGCCCAAGGGATGATATTGTAGAAGCGATCTTGGAAACGTTGCGACCGCATTTCAGGGAAGTGACGCACAGAGGTCGCTTGAATGCAGATATTATGTCCATGATTTTGACATGGGCCCTAGAAATTGGGGAGGACGTTAAGGAAATAAAGTGGGTAATGCTAGAATTGTTTGATGTGGAGTTGTTAGGAAAATTGGAATCTCTGTTGGAGTGGGTTGTGCTAGGCGTAGGCTTTGATGTCTCAGAGGGAATTGAAGACATGGATGAGGCGACGCAAGAGGGTTTAATCCCTTTCATTCGATGGCGTAGGAGGACTGATAGGGATGCCTACAAGTTGAACGTGATGGTAGCATGGGAGAACCTGAAGTTCATGCTAAGACGCCAGGAGGGCTTCGTGCAATGGGAGACAACAACAATCCCTTGCCAATACCTGAGGAAACAATGCTCGGTGAGGCGTGGAGGAAGGAGGCGTGGAGGAAGGAGACACGAGAATGCACAGTGAAATGAGTGGTAAGTCTTTTTTTGGACAAGATGAAGGAGGAGTTTTTTTTCTTTTTTGAGAGCAACATGAAAGTAACGATGCTGAAGAAGAAACAATGTGACTAGAATGCAAGGTAGTAAAGAGCCAGAGACAAAAACAAGATGAAGAAGAGGAAGCCGCAAGAAGGGAGAAGCCCGAAGGATGAATGGTGTAAATGGTGCTTCGAGCTCAATTTTGTTTTTTGATAACTAAAGAGTAAATCACGAGGCTGCTTTGGAATGATAAACTTTTTGTTTGGTCTAAATATGTACGTAATTAAGTCCCATAAAAGCTAGGTAACTAGATCTAGGGAGGGAGCTGTGTTTCTTGATGTAATTGGATGAAACTAATGATGTCACACAAGGTTGGGCCTACCTATCATATTTACTATAGTTTGTAAAACTTTTATTTTCAATAAAAAATAACCTTTTACCAATCAAAAAGAAAAATGTTTGGTTGATGTTGGCTTTGTTCCAGGAAATTCAAATAACTCATACATATCAGGAGGGAAATAAACTGGTTGATAAGCTTGTGAATATAGGCTGTGATGGTCAGGAATTTAAAACTTTTAGGTGATGGTGATCTTGGCAAATAATATCCTCAATTGATAGCTTTAGTTGTTGAGGAGGAAAGCTTTTATATATCAATTACCATTATGAAAAATCATGCTATAGTTAGTTGACAATAGGAGGATGAGACTCATGCTTAAGAGGTGGAGTAAATTGGGTTGTAACTGAGATCATTCACAAAGATATTTGTCAAGAAACCATCAACAAAGGGCCGCCAAGTTTTAACGCTAATAAGTTTGTTTCTTTTTGCAGGTACAATTTCTTTATTTTCATGTAGATTGGCATAGATTTTATGTGTATGTATAAATAAAATTGCCAAGTAATTAAAATAAGATATTGATGTTGTCAATTCATCTGTATGGGGAAAAGATAAGAACAAACCTAGCAATAAAATAGTTTGTATCCATGTTATGTGTTAATTGGATTATCTATTTCACTAATTTGGAAAAAAATATTTTCATTTAGTGGAGTGTAAACTTTTGTGTTATCAACTAACACCTTCATTATGAGAATGAATGGAATATCTCCTAACGTGTACCAAAGTTGATTTTATATGGTCTAGGAAGGAGCAAAGGGATTAAAGAAATAATTTCCAGGCACAATTTTCATAGAAAAATGTGTGAGAGGATGCATTTAACCATTTTCAATATGGTTTTTTGCATTCTTCATCATTTCTTCTAGGAATTACGTGCACAAGTTTTATATTTTCTTCAAGAATTTTCTTCTAGTTGTTGCTTGTATGTTGCAAGAAGTTTCATCCGACTATGAAGAAGTTTGTTTGAATCAAAGGAAGTGAAAGGCTTGTTAGAGAATTCAAATGGTGTATTTTCTGAGAAATTATAGAGCGATAAGTCCAGTCAATGCATGGAAAATGCTATTTACAGAAGCCATTGATGAGGCAGAATTCCAACTTGTGTTCAAGGGTCGTTATTAGCAATTCAGGAAGTGTGTGAAAAGGGTGATTGGATAAGAAATCATAAAGCAAAAGACAAATAGGTTGTTGTTTCCCTCCCAACTTGTCTCTATTTTTATTCCCAATCTACTTTATTTGTTATAGAGCTTTCTGGCTATAGAGTTTATTGCAAATAAGGTAGTAAAAGAGACCTACCTCCTGAATGGTTTCCTTCTAATAGCTTTCCAAAGCTATGAATTATAGAAGGGGAAAGGATATGTAGGGGGATATTTCCTTGGCATTTTCTTTCACATAGATCATTGTTCATTAATATTCATTGCAATCAAGACGAGCTTGTCAACAAAAAGGTTAGATTATTTTTTGTCTACTTTGAACAAGTATACAAGGGAAGTCAACTACAAATCAACTAAGAGGATATAGGTTTGAGTAAATTCCATTATGGTTTTACTCACCCATGAACATGACCCACTAGAAGTTTATATTCCAGAGGAGAATGTGCTAGAGGTTGCTCCAAAGGATGATGCTCTAGAAGGCCCTGGTCTACATGTAACTATTCCACAAAGTGTTGTTCCAGAAGATGTTGCTCCACAACTTTTTGTCCAAGGAGTTGTTGTTTCATAGGTAGTGGATGATGATCATGCTTCTCATCTACGCAGTAATAACATGGACCTGAATTTGAATATATTGGTACCTCTGCAATCTATTGTGGGTAACCTTGATGAGCACCAAGATGAGAATGATGTTTTTGTTGATCAAATGGAGTAGCTACTCGAATTAGACTCCTTTTTTGCAGTTGTGGGTATGAAAGTGATAAAATTTTGATCATTAAAGATATAGTAAATTGATATGGACTATAGTAAATTATTCATGTAATGATTTTGGGGGAAGGTCCATGATGTTTTATAAAGATATTATGTAATATTTTGTGGTTGTGGGTCAAAAATAGTTCAATAGCTATGTTAATGAATATACTGAATAGGTGGGATTAGGGTTGAATTTGGCTAATGAGAGCCGTTATACATCAAGACATAATTTTGTACATCCTTTCATAAATATATATATATATAGGCATAGACATAGGCATATTGCCTTTTCTGCAAAAAAAATAAAATTATGTGTTGAATTTCAAATTGGTAAAATGGATGAGGAAGTTCAAAATGAAAACACCCCCCCACCAAACCCTCCTCCATCAAACCCCCATCTATTGAAGAAAAAATGATAAAAATATTAAATTATATCATTGGAACCTTAATTGGCTTTAAAACATCCACCTTAGAGGGAATCATTGTCCATGTCTAAACACTCACAAGCAAACATGAGTATTTTGGCAATAGAAAGAAGAAAAGAGGGAATAACATTATGTCAACTTGTCATATGATCAAGTGAAAAATTTGGATATAATGAAAGTCATGTTAGAAATTTTTTTGCCAATCCTAAAATTGGATTACATGTCAAGATGTATGTAAGCCCAAATTTTCAACCAAATTTTCAACCAAATTTTTAATAAACTCTAAATTAAAAAATTGCTAATGTATTTTATGTTTAATGTGCTTTGATTTGGTGGACATTTATTAGGTGTAAAGATATATTTAATTTTCATTTATATTTGGCCTTATGCCTAATTAAATTATAACTGTTGAATGCACAAGACAATTGAGAGGGGGGAGTGAATTATTTGTTCATTAAAACATCAAAACCTTCATTAACATTTAGATCCTTATTAGCCCTTAATTTTTTAAACTAATTTAAGATGAAAGTAAATAATAGAAGCATAAACACATCAACACCATACACAATAGAACACCAAATTTATGTGGAAAACCCAAGAACGAAAAAACCATGGTGAGGATTATCTCATGATATAAAGTAATTGCAACACCAAATACAATACACTCGCTATTGGAGGGATCACTACCCAAAATAAAAAAGGGATCATTGTTAGATTACACAAAAATAAGATAGAAGATTGTTACAATGAGAAATCCACCTCAGAGCAACAAATAAGATCCACCACTACATCACTAGTTCATTCACAATCTCTCTGAAGAATGTAGACACCTTGTGCTCAGTGCTTCTAGTAGTCTTAGGTTTTCAAGCTCACATTGTATTTCACACTTTCACACTTCACAAATCTTCCATCAATTCACCACTCGTATATACCATCCACAACCTTGAAAACAATCTCCAAGATCAGCTATGCACCTCAAACATGGAAATTCAAATTAGGTCAACACTAAAAAATTGTCACAGTGAAGAGGAATGAAGGTAGGCCACATCACGCCTTAACTTAGACCTAAATCCACACACATGCCACACTACACTTCCACACACATTAAAGCATATCCACAATTAGTGTAAACACCCAAGGTCGGTTGAACCTATGTTAACACCATTAAATATTTAAGTACACACTTCCTTTGATCCAAAGATGACTCATAGACCACACACAACACTTAAACACAATTATATGGAATATTCTATCAACACCCTAAAATCCAACAAATCCTTTTCAACAACTTTCATCTAAAGAATATATTCATTAGATATAACTAGTTAACCTTCCAGATATTGTAACTCTTGAATCCAACCTTGTAGAGTACCAACACTCAAACAACTCTAAATGAAGATAGATATAAGTAATATAAGTACACTCCTATATAAAAGACTAGAAACTAGAACATGGAGAAATGGAGAGAAAACCCATTTCTCTCAAACAACACTGCTTTCATAGTTCACACATTAGTGAACACAACTTCCTCTATTAAACGATTCAGAACATGGAACTCTAGATATAGCAAATCTAAACATCTTTGATCAACATATATGAAGCACACAAGCATAGCTTCAATACAAAAGAAATGTGTCTAGCAAAAACTAGAACACCACTCTACCATACAAAACACCTTTCTAACACACTTCTTCCTCTTTTATTCAAATTTTCTCAAAAGCACTTGGAAATCAATCACCACAAGCACAATCCCAACATCTGCAACACTTTATCAAAATCTCAACCACACAAGAGGTTGAAAATCCACAAACACATGCACATCAAAGCAAAACAAAAGTATGATATCAGTGAGACTTCTAATGACAACATATTGCAACCAATCAAAGAAGCTCCATAGGTTGAGATCGATGCAACAACATAGATTTGTTGACATCAATGACAACACAAACTTCCAAAAATCTCCCCCTCTTTCATTGATGACAACACATGATGTGAAAAACCATCAACAACAAAAAACATCTTTGATCATCAACACATATACTGCACAGTAGTGCACACTGGTCCCCCTTACACAAGAATCTATTCTTTCTAAAAATTTATCTTTCTCCCCTTTCTTCATATGGTTTTTTCAGTTGAATATTTCCCCCTTTGACATAAATTGCAAAGGGAAACACATATTCTATTTTCTTTTCTTCCCCTTTGACATGAAACACACATATATATGCTATACAACTTTTTTTTCTTTCACTGCGCTATCTTTTCTTCATACCTTCTTTGAACAACTTTTCATTTCACTTCTCTGCAGACACCCTTTAGAAGCACACAACACTTTACACCAACCAACAACCACTACTACCTACTCTTCTCATTTTCACACAATAACAACACTTTATCCTCCTAACTACAACAACCAACAATGCCACTACCTACTCCCCCTGAGAGGTAGCCACCGACATCAGTCCAAAACAAGGAACGAGTCTTAAAATCCACTAGACTCATGCATAGCCTTATGCATCTAATTGAAATGAGGGGCAACGACCCCAAACTTCTCTCAAATATACTCAAATATATCCTTAGGAAGAGCCTTAGTGAATATATCAGCAACCTAATCCTTTGTAGGCACATAGTCGAGCTTCACTTCATTCTCTACAACCTTCTCTCTCAAAAAGTGATATTGAATTGAGTTATGATTTATCCTTGAATGGATTACCAGGTTCTTTGAAATTTTGATAACACTTGTATTATCACATAAGATAGAAATAAATTCATCGTATACTAAGTTTAGATACCCTTAAAAGTCTATTTCATCCACAACACATGTGTGTAGTAAAATGCACTACAATAATATATTTTGCTTCTATAGTAGATAATGAAATTAAATCCTACTTTTTACTAATCCAAGACACCAACCTACTTCCAAGAAATAAATCACAACCACTTGTACTTCTTCTATCATCCACACAACTTGCCCAACCTGCAAATCTATATAAGCACTCAAAGAGAAATCAATATCCTTTGGATACCATTAACCATGTTCTAGAGTGCCCTTCAGGTATCTAAATATTCTTTTTACTACTACCACATGTGACTCTTTGCAATCTTCTTGAAATATAACCACAAGACAAAATACATGAATGATATCAAGTCTAGTAGCAATTAGATATAGCAGACCACCAATCATTGATCTATATTTTCTCTTATCAGCCTTACAAGATTCATCATTTTTTCCAACTTGCAACCAAAAACCATAGGAGTACATACCAATTTAGAGTCTTCCATACCAAGCTTCTTCAATATTTCCTTGACATACTTTGATTGCGAAATTAAAATACCTCTATGTTTGATTGATTTGTATTCAAAGGAAGAAATTCATCTCCCTAAACATTAACATTTCAAACTCATTATGCATCTACTCTGCAAATTTCTTTCACATTGCTTCATTTCCTCCAAAGATTATATCATCAACATACACAACCACAATCAATATTTGATCTTTTTCAACTTTGAAATAAAGAATTCTATCAACGGTACCTTTATTTAATCCTTTTTGCAACAAGTAGCTATCCAATCTTGCATACCAAGCTCTAGGAGCTTGCTTAAGTCAATATAAAGGTCAATGCAGGATCATGGGGGTCCAAACTAGGCCCTTAAGTGACAATAAAATTCAAAAAACCAGTGTTAGGAAACTTGACATAAAAATTTGAAGTTATTAACATAATTTGAAAAGTATGTAAGAATAAAATTTGTAGCAATTGAATGTAGTTTCTAAGATACTAGTCCTCTTCTGGAAAAAAAAAAAACCTATTTGGTGAAAATTAGAAATTTTAATGTAGTAGTACTAAATTTTCAGGAAAAAATAAAAAGTAGGTGTATGTATGACCAACCTAAGTACAAGCAAAATATAATATTTTTTTTTTTGAAACTTTCAATATATGTGCATGACACATGATCAGATGTGCCACATTTAAATATAATATATATTTTTTGAATCTTTCAATATAAGTAGAGGACACATGACTAGATGTGTCGCATTTGTTTTGTAATTTTCTTGCAATTAAATAATTAGTTATGAATTTTTTATTTATTTTTTTAAAAAATATTAAAACTTGTTTTTCTAACCACCATAACTTTTTCAAAAACTTCCAGTGCGGAGGAGCAGTCTACCAGAAAGGGCAATAGGAAAGAAAAAGACACAGAGAAAGAGGAGGAGGAATTTTTTGAAGGTCCTCGCCACTTTTACGACCTCAACAAGATTCTAAAGGAGGGTACAAATTCTCAGTCCTCTGACCCTCAAGCTATAGAGGAAGAAGATATCACGAAGACTATGGAGAAAGGGGAGGATCATCGCATGTTGCTAGAGTAGGTGGATAAGCTTGAGAAGAAGTTCGTTGGTCTAGCTCAGTTCACTATCATGATGATTCACTATGTGGCTAGCACCCTTTCTACTATACTCAAGGATGAAATGGATAAGAAGGCTATGGAAGAGGGCCCCAACTAGTTTGGGGAGGATGTTGTTAACCTTATCTCTCAGAATTGGGAGAGTTCTAGTTAGTTGGTTGGATCATTTTTTGTTAGCTACTTGTTTGTTGTTACTATGTTTTGTTTTGGAGGTTAATATTATGTTTCTCTGGACCTGATCTTTTTTGGCCCTTATGATTCATTGTGTAAAGAGTACACCACTCTGTAAATATTGCTTCTCTTATCAAAAACTTTGTCAAAAACATAAAATTCAATTTTAATTTTTTTATCCTATAGTATGAGAAGCATAGAATGTGGTGCATCTTTCAGATTCAAAAAATGTTAAATCATTTAAGAATTGTAGATGTTTTTCAATCAAACTATCAATTAGGACTTTAGTCAAAATGCATGTAGAAAATCAATAATAATTATCTATTTGATTCCAAATAAGGAATATCTTATATTGGTGTAAAGTTGACAATTTTCTTAATAAACCCTTTTTGTTTCATCAAATTTGGATTAAAAAAAGTTGTCAACCACTTTTTTGACCCCCGTGATCTTGTACTCACCCATAATGTATTTTTCCATTTACAAACCATATTAGGGTTATCCAGTAGCTAAAATCCTTTTGGTTGTTCAATCTATACCTCTTCTTCCAACTCACCATTCAAGAATGTAGACTTCACATCCATCTAATAAACTTTGAAATCTTTGTATTTTGCAAAAGCCAAAAACATCCTAACAGCCTCCATTCTTGCCACTAGAGTCAATGTTTCCTCAAAGTCTATTCCTTCTACTTGTGAATATCCTTTACACATAAGCCTTTCCTTGTTCCTAACAACTTCTCCATTATCATTTAGCTTGTTCTGAAATACCCACTTAGTTCTGATCACATTCTTGTTTTCTAGTCTTGGGATAAGTTCCCAAGTTTGATTCTTCTCAATTTGCATTATTCTTCTTCCATAGCCTTGATCTAATATTCATCTTTGCATGCTTCAATCACTTTTTTAGGTTCAAATATGGAAAGTAAACATATATTTACTTGTTCTTTTGTCATAGCAACCTTTCTTCTTGTCAACACACCTCTGCTCTTGTAACCAATGATCTCATCTTTAGAATGATTTTTTTGCACATAGTTAGAAGTCTTAAGGATCTTTTCTAAAGTTTCTTCCTATTCAATCTAAACTTCTTTTTCCTTTCCTTCATATATTTATTCTTCTCTACAAGAGGACTCATTTGATTCATATCCATCTATCAGTATTGAACTTTTATGTAAGTCTTCATCCACCTTCACACATTCACTTTCAACAAACCTTTTTAGCCTCTTGTTGTAGCACCGGTAAGCCTTTCTTTTTGTAGAATATCCAAGTAATATTCCTTCATCAAATCTTGTATCAAAATTTCCTAAGTTTTCTTCATCTCTCTCAATATAGCATTTACTTCCGAATAATTTGAAATATTTGAAATTAGGGATTCTTCCATACCATAACTCATATGGAGTCTTCAAACTATTTGTCCTTTATTATGTTATGTTAAGTATGTAGACTGCATTATGAATTGCTTCTCTCCAACATACATTTGGTAGATTTTCTTCTCTCATCATTGTTCATGTTGCTTCTTGAATAGTCCTATTCTTCCTTTCCACTAGTCCATTATGCTGAGGATTTCTAGGAATTGACAATTGCCTCTTTATTCTATGATCTTCACAAAAAATATTAAAATAATTGGAGGTGAAATCTCCACCTCTATCAGATCTTAAATATTTGATTTTTATATCCATTTCATTCTCAACCATAGCTTTAAATGCCTTAAACTTATCTGGAGCTTTTGAATTTTCTTTGAGAAAAGTTACTCAAGGACCATTCTAGAGTAATCATCAATTAATAGAATGAAATACCTGTCACCTTGAAAACTTCTTAGTCTAGTAGGTCCGCAAAGGTTTGTACGCACTAACTCCAAGGTCCTATTATTATGCCTTGCATAACCACCCCATTTTGTTTTGGTCAAAATGGGTCCCCCTTATTTTTGTTTGTCCTTGGTCTCCTTGTTTGGGTCTTAGGAATTGTTCTTTTCCTCCTTAGTCTTTTTTATTTTCTTTGTTTCTTTCAAGTTCAAGCCTGAGGAACGAACATGCACTTGTTACCTTTTGAAGTTTCAGATCTCTATTCATGTCCTAGTCCTGACCCCGCCTTTTTGCCTTGTCTTTTTCCTGTTGTTTTTGGGTTCGGGTCCCATACCAAAACTTACACTTGTTGCTTTTATAAGTATAAGTTTATGTGCATGTCCCAATCGCAACCCCTCTTTTTCGTTGTGTATTTTGCTCACGTTGGAGTTGGGTTTCAGACCAAAACCGAAACCAAAACCAAGAACTTTTCAAAGTTCTTGCTCCTGTTTCAAGCCTGATCCCGATGCCTGAATTTATTTTTGTGTCTTTGTTCGCTTTGGGATCGAGCTTCGGACCATGAATTGTGCTTTGAAATTTTCAAAGTTCTCAGTTCATCTCATGACTTGATCTTAATCCCCTTTTTTTTTTTGTTTGTTCATCGAGTTACAGTTCGTGGACCGTCAGTTGAACTTTTCCCTTTTTAAAGTTTGGTCTCGGTCCAGAACCCGATCTCGACTTCCACTTGCCTTTGTTCTTGCACCTTGTATTTATGACATCTACTCAAATCCTGAGGCTCGACCAACTACCAATTAATTGCATAATCATTTGCATGTGTGAATGATTTTTTATCCCACCGCTCCTCAATTTCACTCCATTATGCTTTGAAGAGTTTGGCAAATGAAACAAGAGAGACAACGAGCTAGGGTTTGAAGGTTTCACTCTGATTTGCCAACGTGCTACCAGAATTCTTGGGTGTGTTCGAAAGCAGGTGTTCTTGCTTATGTTGCTTTGTTCTTGAACTTCTAATTTTATTGTTTTTGTTTCACGTGTTTGTTCTTATTTTCTTTTCATTTTTCTTTTCTCATTTGGCTTTGTTTTGTTTTTCTGTGTTTTCTTTCGCACCATTTGGTGCATTTTCCTTCACTCTCGAATCCTTCTTGGGTTCGTTTTGCATCTTTCTATTTTCTTGTGTTGTCATTTTGTCTTTTGGCTACGTGATTATCTATCCTGCTGTGCCCTAGTTGTTTAGGGTTTTTTTCTCTATGTTCGGGTTGGACTAGTTTGAATTGTTTAATTTCAAAGTTTCGACTGTTTAAAATCAAAAGTTCTTAATCCTGTACATGGCCCAATCCCAAGGGCAGGATTGAGATATTTTCATATTTTTCATCACCCTCATTATCATCATTCCACAATTTCCCAATCCTCGCATGTATTTCAAGGTCCGAAATTGAACCAACACTTACCTTTGTCCACTCCTTGGTTTTGATTCCTTTATTGACCCGATCCCCACATAACTATTGGGATCGAGGGTCAGACCGCTACCATGAGTTTGATTTTTTCAAGTGTTGTTCCAAGTCAAAGTTTCGACCCCCACATTACCATCGAGATTGGGAGTTGTTTCGATACCGAACCATTAACCCATCAATTGATACCTTCTTGAGACACTCCTGATCCTGACTTTCAATATCTTATCGAGATCGAGACTTGGAGTTGACTTGTTCCTAGTTTACATAAAGTTTAAGACTTGGTTCATGATGGAGTTTTGACTCCAACTCTCGATTTCTTATCGGGATAGAAACTTGGGTCCAAGCTGCTGACTCTTTCCAATTTTGAATGGGTCTAGTCCCATATGACAACTTGATCCCAACTTTTGATTCAACATCAGGATTGGAACTTTGGAGGATCCTCTTCATTGATTTCTTTGGTTAATTACCACTTCCTAGTCAGGACTCGATCTTGATTCCTGGTCACACTGTGGGATCAGACCATGGATTGATACCCATCTTATTACCCTCATGTGTCTAGGTGCCTAGTCATGACTCAATCTCGACGCCTGATAGAATTTGGTTTATGGTTTAAAATGGTTAAGTTCTTGGTCCTATTCTGAACCCAAGGCCCGAAAATAATGAATTGAATTATTGAATTGGACTCTAACTTGAATTAATGTAGATTTCATATAAACGCTTGTGTTTAAACTACTCCTCATGTATCTTTCCTCTTTGTCTAATAACATGAAATTGTAGGACAACTAACAAATGTCTAACTTTGAGGAGGAATTTCCTACTAAGGAAGTATCTACTTAGGAGGTTCCTACTGAGGGGACATCTGGAGGAACATCAAAAAGAGAAAGATCCAAGAGATTAAAGCTAGAACAAGCACCTTACATGATGAAGTATAAGTACCAGGGGAATCCGGTTCCATCTAAATTTGACTCTGAAGTCGTGAACATAACTGAAAAATTGGTAGGGCATATGGATTTGGAGTAGTTCAACAAGGATATGTTTTCAGAAGAAGCTACCCCAAGAGCAAAGACAAATGCAGAATCAGGACTAGCTCATGTAACTAGTTTTCCTATAGTTGTACAGTGTCTCGAGTTTATTCTAACTGCTACACAAAATTACAATCCTACTCAAAGACAATGTATTGATGCTCAAGGGAATGTTATCATTGAATTAACCCTAGCCATGATCATACATGTTTTTGGCCTCCCTCTTTACCCCAATATTAAGATGATGACAGAGGCTAAGGAATTTGAATTATGGGAAAAAGATGTGGAAGGAAACACATAGTTTATCAATAAATGGTGGCTGAAGAAAGAGAAGAAGTCAGTGAAGAAAGTGCCACCTAATCCTAAGAGGTTATACTTCTCTAAGGATATAGGAGATATTATCACACTACTATCCATAGCATTTGGAAAATCAAATTCTCGTGTCTTTGAACATTGGATGTTTCCTTTTATCCAATTGATTCTATATGGAAAGCAACACCTGGACCGGGGGAAAAGATCATCGTGGATAACATTCATAACCAACTCCTTGAAGTAACACAAACCAAGAGATTTTGTATGTCTTCTTATGTTATCTACTATGCAGGAATGATTGGAAGGTTTTTTGGATTGAGCACTGTAGGTTCGATGGATGATGGCCCAGATCAAAAGAAGGTTTGGGAGCATTATGAACAATTGGAGCTCAAGGAATCAAAGAAACATTTCAAAAGAGTTAATGATGCTTTTCTGTATGTTATTATAAATCAGCTCATAGGTGACATTGGTTTTAGATTGTTAAGGGAAGCTATGGAGTTCATTCAAGAATGGGGGTATTGGTTTATTCAATATCCCAGGTCTACTTATTTTAGCTTATTTGGTTTTGATGGTCATCCCTTTAAGTTTCCAAGATGTTGTGGCAATAGGTGCGTTCTAATGGAGTTTTCTAAGTAGGTTGCAAAGGTAAGTGTCGTGTTCTCCTCGCAACATAAGACTGTTGCACATCATTTTCCCTTGGAATTGGGATTCTATTCTTGTTCTTCTTCGATAATGGCTAAATCAACAATGAGGGAATTCTAGGCTTTAAATTTTCAGCAACATACTTCTAGGTAAAATTTTCATCCTAAGAGGAAAATGTATGCGCTCCACTCTTCTCAGTTTCCTCAGCATATTCCACTTCTTGAAGATTTTTGGTCCAACCTTCAAGATCAGTTTGACGTAAGGAAAAGGGGTTACAAGAGATTAACAATCTCCTAGATGGGATTTTAATGTTAAAATTTATATTCTTGAAGGCACTATAGATGACGGGATCACACTTGATCCTCAATATGATATGGAAAAAGTGGCCACAAAGACTTTGAAGCCCATTAATTGGGCATAAAAAGAAGAGACTAAGATTAGTAAAGTGTCATAGGTAGTGGTCAACAGGAGCTTGAGATGGATTTAACTCCATCTAAAATAGCCAAGGGTTAGGGTTTCATAGAAAAGAGGTTCTAGCAGTGAATCCACTTCTTCCGTAGAAACTAAAAAATATAAAATGTTGAAGAAAGGAGTTGTAATGGTGGAAGCAGACACATAAGAGCCATCTCAATCAGATGAAGAAGATATCACATTACAGGAGATTGATGTTGCTTTATGAAAGGCAAAGGTTACATATGAGGTTGTTGTTGCTAGGGTTACTTCAAGTTTTGTTGCCACACCTTTAATTATTGTTCACCCAGGTCAAGAGGTTTTTGAAGAAGGACATGCTATTGTTCCTTTACCTATTGAGGATAATGCTCCTTCCATTCCATCAAATTCAAAAACTATAGTTGTTGAAAAAGAAACACCTCCTATAGTGGATATAGCAGATATTTCTTTAGATTATGAGAAGACTCCATCTCAGGAAGGAGAATAACCTGAGTGGGTAGAGCATCTGAGGAAAATTGTAGAAGAACTAGGAGAAGAATAAATTGGGTTTGAAATTGGTAGTTTGCATAGTGCAGAGGCTGAGTTAAATGATGTATTCACCAAAAAAGGACATGAAGAGCTAATGGAAAGTGCTCAGAAGTTAGTTGTTGAACAAGACACCCATGAAGAAGAAGAACAAAGGAAGAAAACTAAAGAGTTAGCTTGGGAAATGGAAGTGGATGAAGCCTAGAAGAGAGAAGAAGAATAAGCTCTCAAACATGAATTGAAGGTTGAGCGAGAAAATACAGCAAAGGAAGAGCTTTGGGCTAAGGAGTTAGAACAACAAAGGTTGAAGGACGAAGAGGAGGCTGCTAAACTTGAAGAAGAAATGAGAAAGATAAAAGAAATAAAGGCTGAAAATGAGAGGAAGGAACAATAAAAATTATAGGAGTAAGAGGAGCTACAAAAGGCTGCTTCTTAGAAAACCATTGGAATAATTTCTTCTACACCTCCATCCTCGACACCTCCTAATGTTCAACAAGTAGCCACCCAGCCAGCTGCACCTGCCTAGTTAAAATTGAATTTAGAGAAGAGGTAGCAAGTACAAGTCCAACCGGTAATGTGGGATGAAATGAGAACCAAGATTGATAAGGTGAAATCAAAGAAAAAGCCCCATGCAGTACGTTCAACCAAGTTGATCTTGCTAAAGGAGATCTTGTAGCAGAAATTGCTACCCCATTTGTTGACAAGGATGAAAGAGAATTACAACCCGAAGATTATCAAATAAGTACTATTAATATGGGAAAGTATACCAGAAGTCAGCAAATAAATTTGATAGATATTGTTTCTACCACCACTAAGTCTAGGTTGATTAAGGATAAATAGGCCAAAGATGAGCTTAAGGTAGAAGTGGTAAAAATGAAGAATTTTATAAAGGAGTTAATCTCATCTCTCTTGAAGATCCCACAACTTCAGAGGTCCCTGTTTTGATGAGAAAAAAGGAGGTGGAGGGCCTAAATGAAATGACAAAGAAAGCCACGTGGTTTGATAACTGGTTTAATATATTCAAATCAGATATAAATGAGAATCTAGATGAGAGTTTCAAATGCTATATTGAAGGTCTTAAGTTAGTTAAGGAAATTGAAGAATCCATAAGGAAATGGTGGGAGGAAGAAGAAAAACTTTGGGAGTATTTGGGAAAGTTGAAAGTAATAGAGAAGATGACTAATGCAAAATTGGTTCAGTCACAAATTTTAGGGGATGAAGACACTGATTTTATTTCAAAATATGTCAATGCATCTATCTTCAAAATGCAAAATCTCCTTGAACAAAGAATTGTCACGCTAAAGAGAATTCATGAAATATGGGAACAGGTGGGCATCTTTGAGGAGATTATTGCAAAACTCACTGGTAAAGTTTTACCTCCTAAGCAGAGACTTGAGTCATTAGGGGAAATAAAAGATGCTTGGGAAGAGAGACTTGATGAATTAGTGAAACAAGGAGATACTACTAATCTGACGCTCATAGACAAGCTATTTGATATAAGAGGAGATGTGGTGGGCAGTCACACATATTTGTCATATGCGAGACACTGTTGCTACAGTAAGGTGGAAATTCAGAGAGTCAATGTTTAAAGTTGACTGGGTCGATGGACCTGATGATGACACCTTAAAGAAAGCATTTTCTAATTATGATGAGTATCATGGAACTTCTCACGAGGATGACAAGTGAAGAGGTTCTTCCAATTATCTTTTTGAAAACAATATTTTTAGGGCAGTTTTTGAACAGATGGATGTCTACGAGTAAGGGCGGGTAGGTCAGCAGTAATAAATGGTGATCAACAAAGGACTGGATTGTGATTTGCAGTTCGGATTTTGATTGAAGAGACCAATGGCACACCTTTTTATCTTGAGAAACTTCTGTAGAGATAGATATTTGGAGTTAATTTGGCATCCCTATAATTGTGGATATGGGCCCCAGATTTTTGATAGCAGGAATTAATGCAAAATTGGTCTATTTAAAAAATTCTCTCCTCATTGTAAAGGTCAGCTAATTGAAGTTGGATTAGCTACTTGAATGAGAGATTTTGATATTTACTTTTTCTCATTGATTTTTATGCAAAGATACTCAAAAAATACTCTTTTTACAGTTTTAATGCAATTTATGCTATTTCAAAACTTTTCCAGTTTAATGATAATGTCAATGAACAATGGTTATTCAGATGCTAGTGAGATTTTCTATGCATAAATGTCTTTTATTTGATGAAGATCAATAGAAGATTCCAAATTTGAAACCATTTTGTTGAATTATTTATGGATGATATTTCTTTATGTTTGTTGATCTGTTAATTTTAGTAACGAGCTTATGATATTTTGTTATTTGAAAAGAAAGTTTAAAAAAAAAGTGGTGGTGAATGGTTGTATCCTTTAAAATTTGCACTATGAATGAATGCAATGGTATGGATTACTATGTAGGTTGTGTTATTCCATGGTTTTAGCTAGTAAAATAATGCTCATTATTAAGTTACATGTTTGAATTTAAAGAAATTTGTGTTCATGTTTTGGTGTCCTAAACCATGTTCTATCTTTTTCCATTTATTTACAACCCCCAAAATGTTAGATTAGTTTATACTATTCAGTTTGTATTCCTACAATAGCAAGCCCCTTGAACATTACAGTTGCATAGGCCACTGAATGAAAAAAACATAGTTGAGAACCAACTACAAAGACCTTGGAAGATAGGTGGTTTTAGATTATTTATCCTTTTCAAGAGAAATAGAGTAGCAATATTCTATTTTAACGTTGTTTTGTTACATTGACCATCAACACCTATAGTAGATTATTCTTTGATCTTGAAACTCTTTCTAGCTTGCTTCCCAATTTGGCATTCCTTGTAGACTGCATTGATAAGCTTTGTAATCTTTGGTGGATATCTCACTTCTTGAATTGAACTGATTCTTACTAGACTGTGAAAATTGATGTGACACATTCTTCTATGTCATTTCCAACTTTCATTGGTTTGAGTAATAAGGCACTAACCATTAGCACATTTGAGCTGATAAACATTTCCATATGTCCTTCTTGCAACAACCATAGTTTCAAAGCCTTTTCTAATCTCACAACCATTGTATTGAAACATAAGGTTGTACCTTTTTCTACACTTAGAAGGTAATTCCTGAGACCCTTAACATAAAGAACATTTATATTATTCTTTCCATAAAAACTAATTGAACCTTTTTCACATATCTTAGCAAATGTATCATCACCAAACTTAACAATATCTCCTTCAAATTTCTCAAGTTTAAAAAACTTACTCTTATCACCTATCATGTAATTTGAACATCCACTATCAATGATCTAGTAGTTCTTCTCCTCTTTAGCATGAGAAGTAGTCAACATTATTCCTTAAATAGTATGACCTATTTCTAGAGAAGTTTCCTTCATACATCTTTCATATTTAGCAGAATTAGTTCCAACATTTAGAGCCATGAACAAGGTAAGTGCAAGAAAATGAGTCCATGAAACGTTGAATTTTTTGCCTTAGGAAAAAAAATGATTTCGGCATTGCAAAAATGGGATCCCAATTGTAATAAACGGGATCCCAATTTTTTAAAAATGGGATCCCGAGCCTAAATTCAAAATGAGATCCCATTTTTTAAAAATTGAGATCCCATTTGCAATAGGGTCCCGAATGGACACATGTGAAACGAGATCTCGATTATGAAGAAATGGGATCTCGATTTTTTAAAAAGCGGGATCCCATTTTTTAATAATCGGGATCTTGTATTGTGATGGTATTTATTTAAAAAAAAAAAAAAAACTCATTTCATTTTCTGCTGCATGGGATCCCGAATTTGGCTGTGGACAACGACTGCTCAACAAACACCAGGTACGTCACCATCCCTTTTTTTGTGTTTTTTTCATTTTTTTTGAAAATGTAAATACAAGAATGTTTATTATTGTGTTTTTCTTCAATTTATTTGTCATTTTTTGCATTTTATTTCTCTGTAAAGTAGAAATGAGTATTTGTATAATTAGATGAAAAAATGCAATGAACCCTTGAAGAAATTGAATAGAAAGCAAAAAATCAACATAGATTGACCTTGGAAACAAAAAAAATTGCATTTGAAACCTAAATTGTTGAATCAAACCAAAAAAAATTGTTGTTGAAAACCCTAATTGAACTTGGAAACAGGAAAAATTGCATTGAAAATGCCCTAAATTGAAATGAAATTAAAAAAAAATCATTTGAATTTAATCCTAATTGCTTTTTGAAACCCTAAGTTCAAATCAAACAAAAAAACAGATTTCAAAACCCTAGTTTCAAATGAAACAAAAAATTGCATTGACAAAACTCTAAATTGAAATGAAATTAAAAAATTCCATTTGAATTTAATCCTAATTATTTTTTGAAACCCTAAGTTTAAATCAAACAAAAAAATTAGATTTCAAAATCCCAGTTTCAAATGAAACAAAAAAATTGCATTAAAAACCCTAATTGATTACATTGTATTGTTACCTATTTTTAGCTACGACTCAAAATAGGTTGAGCAGAATCGGATTCATCATTGAAAGGTACATTTTTTTTTGCTAAAGTATTCATTTATGAAATAAATCTAATTACATTTTGAATTTTTAGTATTATTATGCAATTACTTGTAACAGAGAAATCATAAGATTGCATAATGTTTGCTGCTTTATTCATAATGTACAAACCAAGGTCCCACACAAGCCGTGGGAGTAGCTTAATTTGATTTTCATAATAAAATAATGAATACTAAAAAAGAAATGTGTACAACAAAACTCAAGATAATAGAGGAACAAGAGAGAAGGTGATTCGTCATTGCTTGGAATGATGAATCATTGTCACATTTGAAGTCTCCAGATGCCATGTCTCCAGGTTACAACAGCTCCGAGCTCTGAATACATCTACAGGATTGTAAAGGGAGTGTTAGAGCAATGATGAATCACGTCCTACCTTATGCCTACATTACCAACGAATATGTAATACACATTCAATTAGGCATTCATCAAAAGACTAAATCAAACAAGAGGCATATGATTAGAAGGCACAAAAGTCCAATAGAAGCATCTAGCTTCAATTATTTTGCTAACTTGTTTGTTTCATGTGTAGGTCACGGGTTTCATCTATTTGTTGTAGGTTTTTATTTCAACATGTGGAGTAAAATGTGGCTCCCATGAGGGTTGAGCCCAACATGTTTGAACAAATTAACATCTCAGCTAAAGGAGCAACTCATTGAATGTTTATAAAAGCCTAAGCATTGATCGTTTATGCAAACCAAATCCAAGTGCAATGAAGTAAGAAACACAAAAGGAGCAATGATAGGAAGTCACAGTCACAAAGCTCTACATTGATGACAAAGATATTATAGTCATATAGGCAGTAGTCATGAATTCAACAAACAATGACTTGAGGGATAGTCATAATCTTTATCTTATATGCAACCTTGATATTTTTTATGACTGAGATTAATGATGGTTGTCACTTCATGGTAGTAACTCATTATTTATAGCAAGGGAGAGTGACATGAAGCATAAGAAGACAGTCATCAAAGTCATGAAAAAATTCCTTCTAAAGGAAAATGCAATCTTAGTGATGTAATGGATAGTCATGGTTACTCAAAATCATGAATCAACTATCTTAAAGTAATCACTAATTATGGAAGGACAACTTGGTTAACAATTTTTTTAAAAATGTGTGAAGTCCACTTCAGGAGGAAACAATGAATAGTCCACATTGATCTTGAAGAACAAAGAAAAGGTACAATTCATAAAGACATATATAACATTATTCAAATATGTCACTATTTGACCATCAAATTGAATAAATGGAGCATGTGCATATGACATCCATAAAAGAGCAATCACAGTGTCCATGGATGAATAAAGGGAGTTGTTGGCAAGAGACACTGCAACTATCATTTGGTGTTGTCATTGATGGAAACCCTATGCATTGATATGGTGCACATATCTTTATTCAAGCCTACCGGCAATCAGATTGAATTCAGTCAAAGCATAATAGTGTATTCGATAACTCAACATTCATCGATTTGTGCATACAGTTCAGGTTACCACTTTGTGTTGCGAATCTTAGACAATTTTTATGGAAGCATTATCTATCTTGTGCTCAATACGCAGTGGCTCGTACCTACTATCACAAGAGTTAGGAAACTCGGTTGACGTATTCTCAATTCTTCTTGTATCTATGCCGACTTTATAAATATATTAAGTCACAGATGTATGTGAGTAGATTAATTGAATATCTACATGCTTGTATATGTTTTTATGGGTCTTAGCCAAGATGTGGCTAACCATGGAGGATACACATTGTATATTTCTCCTTGTGTATGTCGACCGTCATAATTTTGATAAAGCCAACAAAGTGCAATCAAATCTCATGTCGCAAATATATATACTTGATCTTCCATATCATTTTGGAGTGTGTACAAGTTGTGTGTGTGTCTGAATTGTGAGTTAGAGTAGATAAAAGGTAGGAATAAGTGTAGTTTCACTTGTGCATAAAATAATTGTGTGGTGTGTATAAGCAGAGCATAACAGTATTATATAATCAGTATGTAAGACAATAGATCAATCTTTGTACTTAATCTAGAACTGTAATCAGGCATTTTAGATGCTATCATCTTAGTTCAAATATTCAGATGGTCTTAATTTGAACTCTTTTCTTTGAGCAGTGAGCCCTAGGCGGTGCGCCTGAATGCAAGTGCATTCCCCTTTTGTAATCTTCATTTTTTAGTATACTCAGAACTATACTTTTGGATTGGCCATCCACCGTGGGTTTTCCCCTAAAAGGGTTTCCACGTAAAAATCTTGGTATTATGGTGTTGTGTTTACTTCTCTATTTATGCATTACTATTGAATGTTATTTATGTTGTGAAGTTAAAGATTGTTAAAAGTTGATTATTGCACAACACTGATTCACTCCCCCCCCTCTCAGTGTGCCTTGTTTCCAACAATTGTTATTAGAGATAGATTCTCAGAAGAAGAAGTCTAATAGCTTGAGGAGATCTTGGAAAGAATTTCAATGGATTCAGGTAGTATTGAACAACAACTTATGGTAGCTCTAGATGATCTTGACCAGTCAAAAGATGAAGTCTAGAAACTTCAATCGAATCTTAAGGAAGCAGAAAAATTCATTGTCTCTGAAAGACAAGGTCAACAAATCAAGAGACAAAAGAAAGGAACTCTGTGATCAGATTAACAAAAAGAGAATAAGAGCACTGAAGATGAACAATCAAGCAAAACCTTGAAAGAAAAAAATAAGAATGTGAAAAGCTTACCAAGAGAATGCAGTCCTGAAGATTGAGATGGAATCCATCATGATGAGAATGACCAAAGAGATTGAAGTTAGAAAGAAAAATGAAGAAAATCTGACTCAATCCTTGAAAGAAAAGTCTGAGGTATGTAGTCAATTGGATGGTGAATTGGAAGTGTCAAGAAACAATGAATAAGTTCTTGAAAGACAACTGGATGATCTCAAAAATGAACTTGCTATTGCAAATGAGTACAAAGAAAATTTCAAAGCTATTTTTTCCATGCTTGATGAACTGATTGATAATCAAAGGACTCATGATGACAAAAGAGGTCTTGGATATGTAGAAGGAGAAAGCTAAAAAAATGGACAAAGAAATCATAGTCAAAGAAATTTAGGACAAAGACAATTCAAGCAACAAAATCAAATGAACCGACCTAGAAGGTATCCGATAAGACAACCTAATGCTCAACAGTTTAATCGATACTATTTTAATTTCAAAAAGTTTGGACACATGGCTTCTTAATGCAAAAGTAGGATGAATCAAAGTGGTCCACACTTCTTAGGTCAATGTTTCAATTGTCACAAGATTAGTCATAAGTCAAATGAATTTAGAAGTATGATGAATCAATTTCATAGGAGTATCAAATGTTACACATGCAACAGACTTGGCCATGCTGCTAACCAATGCAGATCAAGAAGAAACCAATGGAACAACTCTTCTAGAAAGAGAAACGTTGTATGTTACAACTGCAACAAACTCAGTCATATTGCAACACATTGTTGGAATAGGAAAGGTCTGGTAAATCAAAAGAAAAATGTGTAGAAGGATGTGAAGGAAAAGGTAAGATCATTGTAGATGAAATCAGGCAAAAAATGCAAAATAAATGTATAAAGAAAGAACCCTCTACTAATGAAAGTGTGCCAACTCTAGAACCTGCTTCCGGGAATTCCTCTGGGAATTAGTCTCAGGCCCTTGGCCTAGGGGGAGCATTAAAGAAAATAAAATGGACCCCTAACCAACAAGTAATACTGGATGTGGATGTACTCAGTAGATGCACAAATTATGAACTAATGCTACTGGACTTATTATTGCAAGTGGTATGTCAAAATTGGAGGTTCGCAGATGACTTATTTGTCACAGTGTACAGATATAGTGTAACCGGGTGTATTAGGGAAAGCACATTTATTGCGTCAAAAGGCTTAGGTATACAAGTGATAAAAGGTAACTTTTACTCCTCATTTTTCACTTTTCTACCTCGAGTGAAAGACATTGGAGAGCTCCAGGTGACCCTAAGGCGAATTGAGGTGAAAATCAAGTGTGAAGGAGATTCAACGATTAATTTTGTATCTGGCAGAAAAAGGTATTTATCAAAAAATTCTTGGTTTTTCTGATTTGGAAGATGAATACTCCTTTACTGGTTGAAGTTCAGAACAAAACTCATCCCCAATTTAAAATGCATCACCACAAGTCTTTAGAGAAAGACCCACTAGGGGAATTTTCATCAATTCCGCATGGAGTGATACATACAGAGGATATTAGGGTTTATATACATGCAAACATTGAGGATCTGGGAAGCAATCAACTTATGAATTTGTACAATAATCATATTGTTGATGAGGATTTCAGTATAAAACCAGAACATCAAATCTTGGAATCGAAGAAATTTATTTCAATGGTTAAATTTCCCGTGTTCATGGAGTTAGAGTGGGTCCGCTATGTCTTGAGTTGGGTGCATGATGAATTCATGTGGCTTACTATTCCCTTAAAAATCACCAAGGAAGCCATTAGTGCAATAACAAGTTTGAATTCTTCCGGTGGTCTACCTATCCTAAAGTCAGTAAAAATTCAAACAGTCACCAATGCCACAGGCTCGACATATGACATGAGAGAAATGATTGTTGATAAGATTGCTGATATAAATTTTAGATTCGCATCTATGGTAATAGGTTATAAGATTTACCATTCTATCTAGGAAAACTTTGTATCAGGTATGAAAATTTACACCGCCTACCAAATGGTCAAAGAAAACATGGACTATGACCTCTGTGAATTATTAAGAAGCTAGTTGATGGAAAACCTTGTGAAGATAAAAAAGGACAAGAAAAACTCATTTAAATATGGCAGTCTACTCTTATGTCTATTTTGCTATTTCATGGAGGAAGTTTTGGGTGTTGGTAAAGTTCAATGGCAGAAGAACATTCTGGTAGCTAAACAAATCCGAAACCTATTGTTCAATTTCATAGATATGAAAACCAGAAATTCAGAAATCTAGGGTTATTTCAAAACCTTTCAAGACAAAATGCAAGCAAGGGAAAGAATTCCCACCACCATTGTGGAGAAATACAAAGACTCAATTTGCTTCATGGTGAACATTGATCAGTATTTGATGGAAGCAACAAATCCAAGAACTGTTTGGATCATGCCAATGGGATATGAAGTCAAGGAAAATGTGTTAGAAATGTATGCTCAACATCTGTTAAGAAAACCTTGTGATCCATTCGAAGAGAGATTTGGCACTGATGTAGAAAAGCATACCCAAATCCATAATGAGCTCAAGAGACTAGCTGCAACCAAAAGAATAAGAAAAGAAGTCAAAGTTATTGCAGAATTTTTGGGTGTATCCGCAGAGCAACTATGGGAAGTTAGGGAGAAAAGGGAGAGAGAAGTAGCAG
Organism: Sequoiadendron giganteum; assembly: GCA_007115665.2. Classification (NCBI taxonomy): domain Eukaryota; kingdom Viridiplantae; phylum Streptophyta; class Pinopsida; order Cupressales; family Cupressaceae; genus Sequoiadendron; species Sequoiadendron giganteum. The sequence continues at coordinate 529,233,909 of CM021105.1, forward strand.
CAAGGCTTACTACCAAAAAAGAAACAAAATCTCAATCATCTGGCCCGATAGCACTGCCTGTCCAAATTAGAACAACCAAAATCTTGGCATCTCACTCAACTCCTGCAGTGAAATCTGCTACTCTAAAAAGTGAAGGAAAAAGATCTGAAAAGGAAGCACAGGGAAAGAAGAACAAAAGAAAAAGAGTCTACATGACTATTTTTGATGATAAGAAAACATAATCCAATGAAAAAGTCAAGGATTTCAAGCAGCAAGGTACTAAAACAACTTCGATACCAAAACCCTCTAGTGCAGATACTCAAGCAAAGAAGAAGACCAAAATTAATGCACCTGGTATGTCTATTGACCAATTCAAAAAAGAAATGATTTCAGATGGAAATCTTAAATTGCTCTCTCAATGGTATGAATCTTTCTCTGAATCTGATAAAAGAATTTTAGAAGAAGCTACAATATTTAGTACATGAATACTTTCAACAAATTTTTGGTTGAAATTATGTCTAGCCTCCCAAAAGGTCTATATGACATTTTGGAACCAAGGAGATTAAGTGCCCTAACCGAAGAAGAAAGAATGAGAGAAAGAATTCTTGCAGAATTATGTTCGGAAATGTCTGTGGAAGAAATGAAAGAATTCCTCAACAAGTCTAAGAAGTAGTTCAGAAGAAAATCAAGGGTAAATAAAATGATGATTGGTCTAATAGATGAGGTCACTCGAGAAACACATCAAATTATGAAAGAGTTGTTATTAAAAGACAAAATAGAAATTGTAACTAAGGAGACTCATGCAGATAATATCTCATCTAACCCAATTCAAGATGCAAAAGTAGAAAACCCTGATGCCACCGAAGAATTCAAAATCTCTCCTCCGAAAATCAACACAAAAGTTGATACAAATATAAATGAATAAGTTAAATCGACAAAGAATACTGAAGAAAAGTCAAAAGCTTTAGCTAAGGAAATACTAGTTGAGGAGAAGAAGAATAATGTCAAAACCGCTTCGATGTCAACAAGAGACACTGTTGAGTTTGTAAAGAAATTCTTGATTGCACAAAAGGAGGAACTGGATACAAAATTGATTGAAGGTCTTATTAACTTGTCTACACTAAGCCCAATCCAAAAAATGAAAGTAGCAACGATTGCTCAAGCTCAGGCTAGAGAAGAGCTACTTCAATCACACATTGAGGACAAAGAACTACTAAATATGGCATCCAAAGTATAGGAGAAAATAATGCCATCTTATGAAAAAGATCAGGCTAGCTCATCCTCCTATGAACTAAAAAGGCTAATCGATTCAGTTGGGAATCACTTTGAGTCACTAGAAAAGTCATCCATGGAAAAAGTACATACATAATTTAATGCCAAGAGGTTCCAAGGAGTAAAAGTGTTGATTAACCAAGACAAAAACTTATTAACTACATGCATTAAGAATATGTGGAATGCTTTATCAAAAGGCGGGAAGATCTATAAAGCATGTCTATCTTTTTCAAAATTCACAGAAGCAAATGAAAAGAAGATCAAAGACTTGAAAGACAAGATAAATGCTATCTCTGAAGCATTTGATCCGGTAGACTCCAGCATTGGGAAAGCAGAAGGAGAAGTGACATCTCTGCTCAATAGCATAAATGGTTTGCAACATGAAAATTACAAGATTACTGCCAGAAGCTATGAACTCTGAAGCATAATTTTTCCCAAACTTGACATACTGTCAAGTGCCCTAAAAGAAGGAGAAGACTCTATAGGAGTCGCTGATCTGACCAACCTAGAGACCGTAGAGACACAATCCTATTTGATATGTGGTCACATCACAATCTTGGAAAGTCTAAAAAGAATCTGGGGTGTAAATCTGGTGCAGCTAAAGAAAGACTTTGCCAACATCTTTCAGCTCATGTAAGGTACAATTTTTGTAGAACATTTTTTTTTGGCAATCCTTTTTTGGCATTTGATCCCGACATTTGCCATTGATGTCAAAGGGGGAGAAGAAGTAAAGTGAAAAATGCTCAATCATATTAGGGGGAGAATTCATTTTTGAATTTTTGGTAGTAGTATAGTCTTTCTTGGTACTTGGTCTAGCACTTAGCCATTTTTCACCAAGTGTTGCCATCAATGCCAAAGGGGGATATTGTTGGCAAGAGACACTACAACTATCATCTAGTGTTGTCATTGATGGCAACCCTATGTGTTGATATGGTGCACATATCTTTATTCAAGCCTATCGACAGTCAGATTGAATTTAGTCAAAGCATAACACTATATCTAGTAACTTAGCATTCATCGATCCGTGCATACAATTCAGGTTACCACTTTGAGTTACACATCTCAGGTAACATTTATGGATGCATTATCTATCTTGTGCTCAATACGCAGTGGCTCGTACCTACTATCACAAGAGTTAGGAAACCCGGTTGACGTATTCTCAATTCTTCTTGTATCTAGGCTGACTTTATAAATATATTAAGTCGCGGATGTATGTAAGTTGATTAATTGAATATCTACATGCTTGTATATGTTTTTATGGGTCTTAGCCAAGCTATGGTTGACCATTGAGGATACACATTGTATATTTCTCCTTGTGTGTGCCGACAGTCATAATTTTGATAAAGCCAACAAAGTGCAATCGAATCTCATGTCGTGGATATATATACTTGATCTTCCATATCATTTTGGAGTGTGTACAAGTTGTGTGTGTGTCTAAATTGCGAGTTAGAGCAGAATAGAGGTATGAATAAGCGCAATTTTGCTTCCACATAAAAGATTTGTGTGGTGTGTATAAACAGAGAAAAACAGTATTACAGAATCAGTCTGTAAGACAACAGATCAATCTTTGTACTTAATCTGGAACTGTAATTAGGAATTTTAGATTCAATCATCTCAGTTCAAATATTCAGATGGTCTTAATCTGAACTCTTTTCTTTGAGCAGTGAGCTCTAGGAAGTACACCTAAATGCAAGTGCATTCCCCTTTTGTAATCTTCATTTTTGAGTATACTTAGAACTATACTTGTGGATTGGCCATCCATCGTGGTTTTTCCCCTAATAGGGTTTCCATGTAAAAATCTTGGTGTTATGGTGTTGTGTTTACTTCTTTGTTTATGCATTACTGTTGAATGCTATTTATGTTGTGAAGTTAAAGATTGTTAAAAGTTGATTATTGCACAACATTGATTCACCCTCCCCTCTCAGGGTGCCTTGTTTCCAACAGGAGCAACATATAGAAGGACATTTCATAGAGTCTCTATAGTATTTTAAGATTACAATTTTAGTCAAAAGCATTCCTAGTAATGAAACTGTTGTCATTGCTGATTTTAACAATAGATTTTCATCAGACAGAGAAATGAAATAAATATTTCCAATCAAAGTTGAGAAGACTCTGTTGAGGACAATCATCAAAGTCACATGAGGGCATAAATTTCTTCATTATAATTTCAAGATAAAGAGTAGAGATACAACATTCAAGGAGCCATGGCCTAGGGTTTTAAAACCCTCAAAATATGGAAAAGATTCAAGGTTTTATCATTTTTTCAACAACAAAAAATGTAAAAGAAGACCAAACCCCTGCAAAGAGAATGAGGTATAATATCATGATTATTGTAAAAATCTGGGTCATAATCCATTGTCATTTTCTCAAAAACTTCATAAAGTTAATCACAGAAAATCAACCCGTGGGCTATAGACCATCATAAAGAGTATAATGGAAATAATCATGGAAACCCAGAAGCACAGATGCATGGCCATGATCTTTAACCAAGAGCAATTTCAGAAAATACATAAGCAATGGGAAGAAACCCGTGAGGTCATGCCATACAGAGGGGAATATTATGAAATATACATTTTATTATTTCTTTTTAGAGAATAGAAAATTGTATTTCATGATTGAGCATGAGAAAAATACACAGAGCTTGAAATATGAGATTCATCTACAATTATTTATTTTCAAGAAAAGGCTCCACTTGAACCCTAATAATGGCAGCACAAAGAGGAGCTCAATGGAGAAAGCATGTAATAGGGGTTGAGCTTATAAAGAAACAAAAGCATCTTTCAAGTAGATTCTGCACAAAAAAGAAGAAGCAAAAAATGTTTCTCATTCATGATAGACATAGAAGATGAACATACCATGCATAAAGGGTTGAAGATCTCATAAGGTAAACTCCAGATCAAGCTTCAGAAACATCGTTTAATCTTCTACAGAGCTCCAACAAAGACCTAGCATGGTGGTGCCTCCCAAGAGTAGAGTGAGTGTTAAGTGGATGAAATGAAGAACACAACGACCGCGGGTTCACCTTTTCCTTTAGGGTTCTCACTAACCCTAAGTTTGGCTGGCTAGATGATGTTTTTTCCACTTTGATTTAGCACTTTACAATGGATTAATTCCCTCTTTAATCTATTAGAGTTACATTATGACTTTTCAATTTTTTAAAACAAAGGCTATTACTCCCATTATATTTTTGCATGATTTTTAAAAAATCAAGCATTTTTTTAAACAAATAAAAAAGTGGTATTTTATATACTTTATTATTTGTCATAAGATGCAAAAATAAATGGTGGAGATTTAAAAGTGAACTAAAAATGAAAGTGATATATGCTATGCATGGATGAGCTAGGATTTGACTTCAAGTCAATGATGCATGCAAGGTGCTTAATATAGATTACGCATGGAGGTGAATTAATATTGAAAATACTAAAAAAAAATTCGATCATGCAAAAAAGTGGAGCTTCAGTTTTCAGTTATTCAAATCATGCAAATAGTGAGGCTTTTCTTTCAATTCTACATCAATTCACAAGGTATTTTGATTAGGCACATGGAGAGGTGGAGATTTCTAGACAAAGAGTGTAGTTTGCTTCAGTTTTGGCCTATTTTTATGAGGATTTTCTCTTTTATTTGGATTTCACATTGGAGATGTAGATATTTTAACTTGGAGTTAGCTTTCAGTTCCATTTTTGGCTGCTTTATGCATGCCTATATTGGAAAAATTTAGTCTTTTTCCTCTAGTTCTTGTTTTTTGTCTTTTCCTTTAGCAAAGAGACTTCATGTAACTCAACTTTTCAGAATTTAATAGATTATTCAATAGGTTTTACACGTTATCTTAGAGTACCAATCACAAAGTGTTCCTTCTTTTATCATTGCAAGTTAGATATTAGCCTTCTCAGATTCAGGTGTTTTTCTTTCATGAATGTTTTGGATGCAAATTTAATGTGTTTGATGTCAAAACCTTTAAGTTTTTGTCACAATTGTGAATGCATGTACATAGATAAAGCAATCTTAGTTGTAGGTCATTAGTTGTGCTTTTAGTTTTTTCTCATCTTTAAGTTGTGAAAATACCATTTTCCTTCATAAAGAATAAATTACTAGGCCTTCTTGTGAATCACTGATGCAATTAAATTGTCTGATCTAAGTTGTGAAAATAAACTTTGTAAAGAAGCAGTTGTGGATTGATCTATACTCATCAAGTCATCTAGGTGCATCACCTAGATTTAGTTTCAGTTTATGCATTTATTTAAAGTCTTCTTCCCTTTTCCATACAAGTTACACATAATTAACTAGAAGATCAAATAGGAAGCCAACCTAGAATCCAAAGGTTTACTTTCGAATAGGATACCCACAACCTAAAAGTAATCCAATGTTACACGGGATTGCAGAGTTTTACAACTTTGCATGCAGGTGCAAATCCCTGTGATAACATGTATAATTATATAATTCTTTTATATATATATTTTTTGATATAGTTGATGTATTTGTTGTATTGTTTCTTCTATCGAAGTTTAAATAGAATAATATTATGACTATTTTTTTTAGTTCTTTATATTCTATGTTAGGAACTAGACTTGGTCTACTACCATATTTAACCTAGATTTAATCATGAGATATATCTTTTATATTCCCCTTTAACTAGTTCCATAGAGAATTTATTATTTTAATTAATAATAATATCTCATATTCAAGATTTATCTTTCCCATTTAACAATCTCTTTATTCTCTCTTCTCCCATTTTCATATCAAAGTACACTCAATATTTTATTAATTTATATCTATAGATTCTATTGAAACATATACAAGTTACTGAATCATTTATCTAATGTAATTTGTATCTAATGCACTCTTTGTTATTATTTTTATCCCATCATCTAGATTATGGTTAGGGTCTTTTGAGTAAAAACTATAATAATGAAAATACTCATTATATTATTTTAAATTGATAACTTGGACCTTGATACATCTTATATTTATATTGATGCAAAAGTCATTGAAGTAGATTTTGAGATAGGGATATTTTGTTGGAAAGCATGAGAAATTAACATAATAAATATAGAAGTATATCTAGTATAGGTGTTTATATGTACATAGTTGACACTGACAACATAGGTGAATCATTTTTAGTTATTATTAAATCATGAACCATTACTTCTAGAAAGACTAAAAATGAAATTTATGGTAGCTTGGACTTCTAACTTGGGTCTAGAATCTAGTGTGGAAAATGATAAATTTGATGAGGTAGGGGATACCATAAAAATATTTTTATAAAAAATGAGCTTGAAACATTTTATAAAGTACATTAACAAAAGTAAGAATTTTTTTACATTGGGTAATATTAACCAAATAAATGAAAATATTTAACCATAGGAGAAGACCTTGATACATTTAACCCAATATAAATAGAGGGACATGATTATCAAGACATTATAATGCTTGATTAAGTAGCTAGTGAAATTACATTTCTAATTACCCAAGGTGGTGCCTCTATGTCAATCAATTATTCTATAATTTTTATTCTCTTTGAATGTATCTTACTCTATTTTTTTAATACATTAACCTTATTTATTTCTCATATAATATTTATGATCATATTATATAAGTGTCCCTTATATACTATCTATCATTCTATTTATCCCTTGGTTAAAGTTCAAATCTTTTTCATACTTTTATAAAGAAAATGTCCAACACTAACCCAAATATTTAACTTGAATCACTAGAAGGTGAAATGTATGTTTTAAATATAGAAATGTTATAAACTAATTAAATGTATAATATTTAAGACTAATCTAGGTTTTTACTTTTTTAGAATTTTTTTTAAATGATCTAAATTTATAGTTTCATAAAATTGAAACTATAATTTAGTTGATGATAAAACACTAAAAAACAAAGCTAGATGGGATTTCACCCTTTATTTTAAATTTACTTTTTTCAATCAATTATTTATGCATTTATGATGTGATTTTTTAGTTAATGAATTTATTTTTTCCTCATTTTGATAAACCTATATTTTTAATTAAATCATAAATTTACATTTACTAAAATCATTAATATTTCTATCAGATGTCACCTTCTATCTTAACTATGTATTCAAAATGGGATAAAAATTATTTTCACATAGAATACTTTCCTAAAGCTTAAAGCTATAATTTTTTCCTAGGCCCTTAATAAAATTTGGTTGCCTTGGGCAACTTTACCAAATTTTATTCACTTGATCCATTGCCATTTTGTCCTAGGACCTCACTAGACATAGATCCCCTTAAGCCATCCTATCACCATAAACCGTAAATCGATGTCTTAAGGGGTCCTAATATGACATTTCTTAAGGGGATCAAATAAGTTCTAAAAATTTGGTGAAGTTTCCCAAGGCAACCAAATTTAACAATTTAATAAGATCGTGCAAGATTATAATATGAATGAGATAAATCATGATCTAGATTGATCGATTTACAGTTTAGGGTGATAGGATGGCTTTAGGGTATCTATCTCTAGTAAGATCCTAGGAAAAAATGACATGGCTCAAGTGAATAAAATTTGGTGAAGTTTCCTAGGACCTTAATGAAATTTGGTTGCCTTGGGAATCTTCACCAAATTTGATTCACTTAAGCCATGTCATTTTGTACTAGGACCTTACTACATAGATCCCCTTAAGCCATACTTCAGGATGTTTTAAGGGAGATCAAATAAGTTTTGAAAATTCGGTGAAGTTTCCCAAGGCAACCAAATTTAACAATAATATAAGATCGTGTAAGATTATAATATGAATGAGATTTCATGATCTAGGTTGATCGATTTATAGTTTAGGGTGATAGGATGGCTTAAGGGGGTCTATCTCTAGTAAGGTCCTAGGACAAAATGACATGGTTCAAGTGAATAAAATTTGGTGAAGTTTCCTAGGACCTTAATGAAATTTGGTTGCCTTGGGAATCTTCACCAAATTTTATTCACTTAATCCATTCCATTTTGTACTAGGACCTTACTACATAGATCCCCTTAAGCCATCCTATTGCCCTAAAACCTAAATCCTAAACTCTAAACCGTAAACCCTAAAACATTCATAAATTGTTCTATATTAATTTAGTTAATTATTTTTTCATTCAAGTAACATGCCTTAGACATAAATGAGGCTTACACATTTTATGATTTGTATTCAATTAGGCCATTTATATTGAATGGTTTAAGGGTATTTCTTAAACATGTATCTTACATTTTGAAATTACAAATCTAATGCAAGTTCACTTATATCTTAGAGATCACATGGATTGATTCAATAATATTCATAATCCACCTCCACACCATCCATCTCCACCACCTTCACCTCCACCTCCACCCAGTCCACCTCATAGCCCCCCATCTCCACCACTTGAAATAGATGGTGCTCGCTTGCAAGCACGAATCAATGCCAATGTTAGAACCATCCAAGATCAAATCAACATTATTCAAAATGAAGAATGTATCCCACCACCTTTGAGGATGATTGCATCTAGGATGCAAACCATTGTTGATGCTATTAGGGCTATGGATGCGATCAGATGAAAATCGACAATGGCTAGAGGAGAGGGAGAACTTCCGATTCTGAAAAGGAAAACACAAAGAAATGAAGAGATGCAATTGAGAGCCACAATAATTTCTAAATTAAGACAATGATCTTATAGTTATGAATTTATGAATCTGGTTTGATGGATATTTTGTACGATGAATTTATTATTTTGGTTCAATGGATATTTTTAGTGACGTGAATTTACATGATTTTGGTTCCGGATGGATATTTTTAGTGACGAATTTATGAATTTGGTGGAATTTGTGAACTTATAATGATGAGTTTATAATAGTATATATTTTATGACTATCTACTAGATCATGATTTCTCCTGATGGAAAAATGTAATATATATGCGTTAGACATAAAATGAGCTTTTTGTGAATGTTTCAAGTTTATTTTTTAGTATGTAAATGTATTAAAATTGCAGAGTTCTAGATCTTAAGTTTTGAAATTTGTATGTATGTACATAGTTTAGTTGAATGATGTATGCATGCAAATCATGCAGCATATTTTTTATTTTAAATGTATGCACATGCTCAAGTTCAATCAGTGTATATATGTACTTGTAATTTTGTAAGTTTGATGTATGCATGCAAATTATGCACTGTATTTTTATTTTAAATGTATGTACATGTTAAATTTTGAATTTTGTATGCACATGCTCAAGTTCAATCAATGTATATGTACTTGTAATTTTGTAAGTTTGTATGTTAATTTTGTATAATTTTATGTAGGTGTGCACACTTATATCTGATATCATGGATCAATTTAACATCGATGGTATCCTCAATCCAGCACCTAAGCCACCTCCACCTCCCCCTCCACCCCCTCAACCTAATATCCCACCTCTAGCACCTGTTGCATCTGATGACGCTCACTTATGAGAATGCATAAATGATCAAATTGCATCCATTCAGAATCAAATCAATGCTATGTAGAATCAAGCATTGGTTCCTCCACACATGAGATGTATTGCATATGTGATGCAAAATGTTGTGGATGCCATTATGATGATTGATTCTAATCTAGATAGGCATCGACGAGAGAGAGAGAGAGAGAGTAGATGAGACAATTTTATGCAGATGGTCTCTCCTATAAACAAATTTTAGACCTTAAAATAACAAAGTCCCACCTAGCCCCTTACTTTTTTCGACCTTGTTACTCGTCAGCCCATTCCTCCAAATAAATCTAGAATATCCATGAGGTGGTGTATACATCCATAGATGAGTGCACATTTTTGAGATTGATGGTATATGTTTTTTGACAATCCACCACACGCTAATTGGGAGGTCCCATTGTATTTTTTGAGGAAATTATATGTAGAGTTTGTTATGGGCCAAAAGCCCAATTATTTTGATTTTAAATCATTTCAGGGTGTTGGTGGCAACATGCCACAACAAAGGTTAGGGGCAAGGGTTGATCCCCAATGCCTCATGCATGCGCAACCCCTTGTCATTGCTCTTGGTCCTCCCATTCTTGTACCTATGCACCAACATGTGGTGGTCTCGACATTAGGATCTCTTAGTACAATCGTAGGAGACCTTGATCAACATGCTTCTATGATAGCAAGTAGGGAGATTAGAGACGACAATGATGGAGGAGTGTTTTATGGATTTGGTCCGAGTACCACTCTAGGAGTATCGAGGGTCCCACATACATGTACTAGTTGCCATCAATTATGTTATGGACCCGATCAGGTCACACCTAGTTCAGGTGGACGTGGAGATTTTGCTAGTTCATTTGGTCGCCTCCGTTCATTTGTAGAATTTCTTACAACAGACCATCACCCTAAAGACACTGTGACACAGTTATAAATATGCATCTACATGTTGATTTTATAAGAATTTTAATGAATATGTATATATATATATATATCATTTAGAAAGTTTGCAATATATTTTAATAATCAAACTATTTGGTGTACATATGACACTAATGATGGGGCAATCATCCGCTCCATGAGTACATACATTGAGATGAATCCTTGTTGGCAACCCTTTTGGGGTATTTTGATTTCAATTTTCTAAATTATATATGAAATGATTTTTCACTTGAGTTTTAAATTTATAATTGAATCATGAACATATGTTTAAAATATTTATGTTGGTTTAGGGGAGTCAATCAGCTTCCACATCGATTCCACCTAAGGGGTTGTTGAGCACTCCTCCACTATCGGGTGTCGTAGATTAGGGGCAGGTACATTCATATTACAAATTGTTTAACTTTGTATTAATATACTTACAATCATGAATTTTGAATTCACTATATATATCAAATGTTCATGTACATGCTTGCAAATATTATAAGTGTTAAAAATGTCTACATGTATATAGAGGTTGATACAACAATGAGGATGGGAATCATACAAACATTAGATGTTGCGGCTACTCGTGAGGCCTTTGATTTTCAAGTTGTTTAAAAGAAATTCTACACAAAATGTGCAAACTTGAATATATATATATTAACCTAATTCAAGTATACATGCTTTAAATTTGATCTTGGAGGACTTTGTTAGTGTGATTTTCTACCATGACCCTATTATGATTACAACTCTAGGAGGACATGTAGAGCAGGCTCCAGATATTGAATGGTAATTTAAATTTTTTATTATATATTTAAATTCAATTAAAAATTATATATTTTGAATAACTTTAATTTTAAATTTTAAATTGAATATATATATAATACATGAGCTAATACATGTTTTAAATTCTTTTTCTTTTATCTAGCAAGAGACACAAGTTGTAGTTGAGCATGTACAAATAGATCCTGGAGAAGAGGGTGCACAACCTTAGAATATGGTACAATTAAAATATGATAAATTATAAATTAAATTGACTTGAATCATTTTTAATTGTAGACTTACATCTAATTTCAACTTTCTTTGTCTTGTTTATGTAGATTGATTCAGAGAATTTAGAGGTTGGTTCAAGTGCACCAGAGCATCTAGACCCAGATATGATGGTAATTTAATTTTATGATGAATTATAAATTTAATTGTCATTAAATCATTTTTCATCATCTTAAACATCCGATTTCATCTTTCTCTTGTACAGAGTGTTTCAGGTCATCCACATAGTCCACATGGTGTGAAGAGGCCTCTTCATTATAGAGACAATACATAACCTAAACATGATTTTATGGGTTATATTTGATTATTTCATGGAATACGTATTTGGTTTCTCATGTACTCTATTAGACTTTATATTTCATGGGTCAAGTACTTTGTTGGACTTTAGTTCATGGGTTGTACACTCTGATGGAATTTATTTCATGTGCTTAATATATTGGTTTCATGAACTTAATATGTTGTAAATTATGGAATTTATTATATTGTTTGAAATTTTAATTCACACATGTACATAAATATGCATTTTATGTTCATAGTCAAGACATTAATATAGGACATTAATGTGAAATTAAATATAATATGAAATTAAAGTTGAAATTATTAGGACATTTTAATATTTGTACTTTAAGAATTTAGTGATCCCATACATGATATACATGATATGTACATTCAATAACTAATGATAATTAGTCAATAAACTTATACAAGATTAGAGAAAAAAAGAATTAATAAATTATATAAACAATAGCATCCAACACTAATTTATAAGTTGTTAAAACAAATAATAACATCCAATACTAATTTATAATCTGTCAAAACAAATAATAACATCCAACACTAATTTATAGGTTGTCTTAAGGGGATGTCTTAAGGGGTATGTACATGTATTTGTAGTTTGTACTTAAAATTTTTAATTGTGTAATTATGTATGTACATATATGTCATCTCAAAACAATGTTTACAAAATTTGGATATACCATCTTTAGAACATCTCAAACTCATGCCCGAAATGTAGTAGGTCTTCACACCACCTGATATCAAAAAGGTACATGCAATATCAATGAAATAATCAAAACATACATATTTTAATTTATATAAAACTATCTATATGTACACAACTCAAGCACCTGCATTTAAAAGTATTCCACACATCTGTGTAGGTTGAATCCAAGCATCCTCTCCTTTTTGTTTCAAAGTATGATCTATCAATGCAATGATGACTTAAGGATACAAAAAAGGATAATAAATCAATTTTAATTATTAATGTACAAGAAATATCAATATATAATCAAAACATGCATTTAAATATAATTTAACTAATAATTACCTATTTTTACCAAGTATTCCATGTTGTCTAGGTTGAATCTGCATGAACTAGATCCTTTTTGTGATTATGGCTTAAGGATCTATGAAAGGATAATTTAAATCAATTTTCAACTAATAAAACACTTGAACAATATCAAAACATGTATTTAATCGAAAGACGTATTTAAAAGGACAATATAAAACTAAAACTATATTTACCTGTATTTACTCATTCCATTGTACCATTTGCATCCTCTCTTTTTTGCAATGCATCTATGAATGTCTCATGCTCTTCCATATAAATTGTCCATAACACTTTATTTGTAGGTCTTCCACGATACCGATCCAGTTTTATATTTGTTGCCACCACCAAATGTGAATAGTGTATAATATTTGTATGTGTTTCATAATCTTCGAATGCAAGTAGACCATTCTTCCTTGTCAGGTATTTTCGTAGCCAAGTGCCAACAACCACCACCGATCCTATTGGAAAACATGAAAACCATCATCAAATAAGTTCTCAAATTTTTCTTAAGGGGATCAAAGGCTTGTTCTAAAAAATTTTCTTAAGGGGATCAAAAACTTGTTATAAAATTTTTCTTAAGGGGATGTCCTAAGGGGATCACCGTACCTATTGGATAATGATAGCCATCATCATATTATCTAGGTGCTATTAACTTATGTTTAGTCCCCACATAATGAGCCAACCAATATTCTATTTCCGCTTCATTCCCCTTAGGTGCAACAACAACATAGAAATGTCCTATAAACAAAATTTGATTTAATAACTTGCACATATCCATATAAATAATTTAGTATTACAAACTAACTTAATAAAGTGAAATAAAATGAATTAAATTACCTTCTTGTAGAAGGTCTAAAACACAGTCATATTCTTCAGATGCAAACACTTGATCATTTTCTTCAGTAGTTCTTTCATATTGATCTTGTGTTTGTGTAGGTGTCAATGATCTTTTCTCCCACTGTTCAACCCATTATGTATTTTCACATGCTCCCCAATCTCTTGAGACACAAAACTGACAAAAACATGCAACCTCCCTTGTATAGATAGTCCATGTGCTTGCTGTCAAACTCTTAAATGAATGCCATTTAGTAGA